>JAYJMH010019106.1:0-20223 GCA_036873815.1 Phacellophora camtschatica
TAATGATAATAATAATAAAACTGATAATGATGAATAGTGATAATGATTTTTATAATTGTAATGATTAATGATAATTATAATAGTAATATTTAGGATAATATTAAAAAAACATTTATAAGGTGATTGTTAATGGTCGCTTGTTCTGTTGAGGTCGTTGGGTGAGAGAGTTAGCCAAGCTAATGAAATATTGTTCTTTAGCTCGTTTAGCACACTCCCTTTTGTCAAGCATCTGTAGAATAGGTATCATTTGTAGGTCTTGTACAGTGTGACCGGGTTAACAGAAATGTACTGCGACCCCAGACTTGTCATGTCGTTTGTAAATAACTACGATGTTCGACCAGTCTGTCTCGTAAACGTCTACCTGTTTGTTCTATGTATTGTGAGTTATATGTGTGGTTCTTTATGCATTTGTTACATTGTATCATGTAAAGTATGTTGGTCGAGTTGCAGTCAAGTTTTTGTCTAATGTTAAATGTTTTGTTGTTGTTGGTGTCGGTGAAAGTAGCTGTAATTGTTTTGTCTCGATGTGATGATATGTGTTGCAACCCGCGTGAAAGTGCATTTAAATATGCCTCTGGGAGCATCGGTATGGTGATCTTGAATTTTGGCACGTACCAGGTGCTCCTTGGGGTTTTTGGTCTACGCTGCGGTAACTGCGCTGCGTGAGGGTGGTTGTGGGAAAGCTTCCTTGCAGCTATCAGAGTTTTGGCATAGTCCATTAACAAGACCCTAGGACTATAGGACCATCGGACCATTCCATGAATCAACCGGACCATTCCATGAATCAACCGGACCATGGGGGAATCACCTACACCTTTATCAGTATGCGCATGGGTAATAGGACAATCAATAGTTTGAATAAATTTGTTCGTTCAATTTGAGCCCGTTTGCAAGGCCGACTCCGCAGAAGAACTTTCTAAACGTTGATACTAAAATTGGCCTGATATAAAATTAAATAAACCGTTTGTTCAATTTTAACTGTAGCATACTGTAGATTCCACATTTTGATGGAAAATTCTTTGTATAAAGATAATACTTCACTGATTAGTTCCTTAATACAAAGGTACTATCGGCTAATTACTAAACAACATACAAAGATTGCACAACATACAAAGACTAAAAAAGGTAAAAAGAATTTGACGAAAGTAGACCTAATCATATAACTGAAAACACGTTTGTTGGCCACAGTAAATTGTGGTGTGGGGATTTTTTACATTGAAAACCGGTGTGGTAATGAAGAGAAATTTGTTGATTCATTTCTATCTTTCTGATCATTGTTCATTTCTAATTTCTGTTCATTTCTAATGGTTTTCTTGATCTTTAGGGACCGATCATTAAATATTGCCCCAAGGGGGGGGGGGGTGGGGACTTTCCATTTTTTATGACAGGTATGTGCGGAGTTGCTCCATACGAGACTATTGAATATTTCAGACATAACAAGATATTTGTCGATGTTGACGACCCAAAAAATATTGGCTACTTTTCGTAAGTAAGCCTAAAAAATTTGCAGGATAAACTTTAAAAGTCAACATGTATTTTTGTTTTCATTGTTTTCCTTTCCAAGTTTTAGTTTATTTTATCGCTGTTCAACACCAAAACAATAATAAAATTGTATCCAATACCCAAAAACAATATTAGAGATTTTTGACAACCCAAAAAATATACTAAAATTGTGGCAACACCATATTGAGAATTTTTGGAAACCAAAAAAATATTAACATTGTAGCAATACCCTAAAAAAACACAAAATCATCAGTTTTTTGCCCTAAAAATATACTCTGCACATACCTGTCATGAAAATTGGGAAGTCCCCCCTTGGAGAGGAGAAATTGGGGGTCTTGAATTTTGAGATGCCTTATTTAGAAATTTTGAAGTTATTTGAAATTTGTTTATGTAATGGAGGGCCACACTGCTGGTGTCCGCTTACTGTTTGCATTTGAAATGAATGTTGCCACATAATTATGTGTTTGCAGTGTGTGTTGACAGTCGTGAGTTTCATATGCTGATACAAATTAAAACCCCACCCACCCTACACATCTGCACACCATTCTCAAGATGGATTCTGCTGAAGAGGAAGACAATATATCAAAGTCGTTCAGCTTGCTTGATTCCGTACACGATGACCACAACTATTTTGTACACGATGGCAACAAGTATTGCCGCCATTACAAGATTCCTGCTGTACACTAATGCAAAATATTAGGAGATTCCCCATGGTCCGGTTGATTCATGGTCCAATGGTCCGATGGTCCTATAGTCCTTAGGTCTTGTTAATAGACCATGCCAATGAAGACTATTTTTCAGATAAAGATTTTTCTATTGATAATTCCAGCAATGATTCTGACTTTGGTCTGAAGTTATCAAAACTGCCATCAAGATTTTCAAAACATGTTATATCTTCAGACAGTAGTTCTAGTGATACAGAGGAAATAGAGAGTGATTAAGGAGCATAACTAGGAAGTACCAGGTGACTCAAAAAGTGACCCCTGTTTGAAATATGTTGCAGCAAAATTGGCTGCACAATGATCATAGGGATTCGAATCCCACCAAGATCATACTTGCTGCGAAAGTGTGAGGAGAGCTGCTAACTCTCTGTAATTCCAGGCATAGACAAAAGGAATCACGAGGTGTGGTCACATCGAGATAAAAAGACCGGGGTGGCCCCAACTTGACTACTTTGTTTTGATGCTCAAGGTACCTATCCACTTCAACATTGCAATCCAGCCTCCCTTTTATATTCACAAACCTCTCCCAGATAACTTGTTCTGCTATGTGCGGGGGAAGCAAGAATTTAACATGGGCAAAAGTATACAGACTGTAATGAGCACACTTTGTGTTACCAGCAAGTTTGAATATCAGCATCATGAATGGGTAAAAGATCATAATTCTCTCTCCATCTCCGTGGCGGCGAGCATCAATAAAACACATTGCAAGAAGGCCAAGAGCCAATGCGTTACAGGAATAATTGAATACTCCATCTTCCTTACTTGTGCTTCTGCTCTCGTCAGCACCAGCATGCATCTCAAATTCATCCTTTGAGATACCATGCTCTTTCAACATGTGCTTCACACAGTTGGCCTCTCTCTTATAAAATCTCTTGCAAATTCAACATGGGACAAGTTCCTTCATAATGTAAGATTCTCCTACACCAATTGTATTGTCACCAAAATGCTTTTCCATGAAGTGCTTTCTTAACCCATTCACTGATTTGTAAGGTCGTTAGCATATATGACATTTCTGATGAACCATCAAATTCAGGCTTTTGAGGTGTGCAGAACTCAATGACAATTGCTTCCACTATTTTATCTGACACATCCTGTTGTTCAATTTCAAGGGGTGTTGGTAGTTTGGGATATCATGACTTTACTTCTTTAAAACAGCAAAGAATCAGAGCACTTGTGTACTTTCTCTGAAGTAATACACCTCAACTGGATTGTCCATTAGAGAATCTGGTGCATTGCTTGCATTTAGGAAATTCTTGGCACGGAATATGGTCCCAATATCACCAGATGATTTCCTTTCATACATGAGCCTGTGCACTGCCTTTTGGGTAAAAGTAGATATATTCTTACCCTGTGTACCAGAGCCTCAAAATTAGGGAAAGGAAGACTGAGAAAAGAAAAATAGAGAGAGGAAAGGAGGATATTTTCTTTCTTTTCTTTTTTATTTTTTATTGTCTTTTATTTTTGTTGGCTCTGGTACCCAGGAAAATTTAATCTAAGAGTAGATTTTCGAGGATTTTCGTCTTTCGACCGTCGAGAGTAGACCGTCGAGGAATTTTGCAATGTTTTATGTCCGCTGTTTCGAGAGGTATAAGCTAGTTTCTCAAGGCAAAATTTGCAATTAGAAATCATGGAACCAAATTCAGGCTGTTTGCTAAGGATTAAGTAATAAATTCTTTTTAAAATGGGTAACATTATATGTATTTATTACCTCAAAAAGGTTTCCAAGAAAGTGAAAATCAGATATGCAGGGTATGACATCTTCCAGTCGACCTTTGGATGATTTGGAATTCCGTCGATCCTCTTGTGCATTAATTTGTCTTTCAACTGTCAACAAATCTCCAAAGCTTAGAATTGGTTCCACTTTTGGTGAGCCAGTTGACACAAATCCTTCAATGAACTCCATTATGTCAATTCACTGGAATCATTTTCATTTTTGTTCAAAATGGCAAGGCAAGTCTGAAAAGGATATAGAATTCATATTGATTACCATCACATATTTGCGGCTGCAAACAAGGGACATTTAATCTCACGCAAAGGAGTTCTCATCTTTGTCCATTGTTATGGCCAGCTACTGTATGCCACTTTCTATAAGAAACTGCTTGTAAGAAACTGTGCTTTGCTTTTCAAAATTAAGCAACCTATGAAAGTAGATTGAAAAATCTAAGAAGCAGTTACCTGCTTTTCTTTTTGCAGGTAATTTTGTGACAATTTATGGTAATCACGAATCTTTTGACACTAATTTGAGCATTTTGACAATGATTATTATTGAAAACTTTGAAGGCTCTAGAAACCAACAGAGCATACTTACAGACTCTACTTTCTTTTTGTCTCTCCTTGGAACTTGTGACTATGTTGTGTAAAATGTTTTTGCATCCAGTCTAGATCTTTTACCAGGCAACTAAGAACCCTTCCAACATGCATCTTGAATTCAGATTTTAATCTTGCATTATCATTTTCTGTGGGAAAAAAGCAACAACAGGTGGCAAGCTGTTGGGATCCGACTTATTTGGAACTGTAGAAACAAGGCTTTTTGTTGCTATCTTTTTTCTGATTGCAACTATGTGGAAAAGATGATGATCCTGGTTCTTGTGAAGTCTTGTGGTATGCCTGGCTTTTGCGAATGTCAAGGTTGTCACTAACTACATAAAAAGTGGCTCCTGTTTGGTATTAGCTTCTATGATATCTTTGGGTATTTCTTTCACAGGCTCAGCACACTCCATATCACTCTTGGTAGATATTCCCATTGACTTTAAGAGCCTTCGTCGAAGGATAGACTTTACATCTTCTTTAGTTGGGGGATGATGATCTGCACAAAATGCCAGTGTAGAAAGTGTTTCTGGGATTCTTTTTTCTCCATTCAGTTTGCTTGGAGCTATCAATTCTTCTTCAATGATTTCGATTTCTGAAATATCCCCATCCCATTCATCATTCATCAAGCAAAAATCCGAAGGAAGTGTTCTGAGATCCTTGGTGTTGCAATCCTCAATTGTCCATTCACAAATTTTGTTGGATGTTTCTTGCTCTAATTCCTGTTGTTTGTATAACATGGTGCTGTACGATACAACAATGTTACGTGCGCTAAGAGATTTGAAAGCAAGTTTCTTAGCACCAGCACTTTTAAGAATTATGGCATTCAAGTTTGCTTGAGTGTTCATTTCTGGTCATGAGCAAAATGCCAGTTGCGGTCAGTACGCTTGGTATGGTTGATTTGCTAGTCTTCATTTTGTTTCGTTTGAGATTTCTTTTGTTGCAACCCGCAGCTGTTAATAACTTAAAGAAAACTGGTGCCTCACTTGCAGCTCCTTTTGCTGGTCACTGAAGCGAACACCTTTCAAACTCTAGTTTTTTCCTTGAAGCACAGCTTTGCGCAGTCGTGATAAACTTCTTTGCGAATGTTATGGACAATTGCAGCCCTTTCTTTTTTCTGTTTGTGACCATAGAATGTTGATCATTGCAGCAATATTGCCATTGCACATTGCTCTAAGCAAAACAAATCTGGTCTTAGGAAGCTGAGAGGTAAATTCTGAATCTCCATATGTGATCCGATTCTGTTTAAAAGAAAGTTAAGACTATTGTTCATAAAAAGTAAGTATCTTTTCAAGGGAAAATAGTACTATCAAAAGATGCATTAATTCAGATAGTGCCAGTGAACTCTATGTACCTCCTTTGGGTTAAAGGGAATTGACATGCTTAAACACTGGCTAGGGCCAAGTTTAAGCTATATCCTAGAGCAAAGTAAAAATTGGAAAATAAACATATATACAATGGTGAGACCCCCTTCTAAAAACAAAAACTGGAATTACATACAAAGCAATGGAATTTCCTGTGGCTATTCTGCTGGACTTGCCCTTGGACTTGAGTTAAAAGGGAAGATCTCATAGATTTATAAATACCCCATCGTATTTGAGAATCCAATGTGTTGCAAAAGAAACCAAAAGCAAAGGAAAATAGTGGGTGTTTAGGTTTTCCTTTGTCAATTGAAAGATTGGCTCTGGTAATTCATTTTTTGAGAAAACAAAGAACACAACAAAAAGCTCACCGTTGCAATTTCCGCTTCGTCCGTTGTACAGAAGTCACTGAAAATCTCTGGCTCAATATTCTGGATCCAATTTACATTTTCTGGGACAGGGTTATTTTCATTGCCAAAAGCTAACTTCTTTGCTGGCTTCTTTAGTGTTTCTGCACCGTCGACAGTGACAGCCACACTACAAGGCTTGGGAGACCTAACATCTTCACGACGGCACCTTTTGAATTCTCATATTTTCAATAGGAGAATTCTTATTAATAATGAGAGAAACGAAAGTTGTCTACCACGTAGCAAACAATTCAGCATCATCTGTGTGACATTGTAATTGCTCCCAGCAGACACCAGCAATTCTTGATCATCTTATGGTCTTTCTTTATTGCTATTTCAAATTTACGTATACACTGTGGTCAATAATTTTTGAGGAGGTTAGAGTAACCCTGGTTGGTTTCCTAACTAGCTGTGTTAGATTAAAAAGCTCCTATAGATTGCTAATTTGTTTATTATTATTATCCATGAGCTGATCAGTTTCTTTATTTGTGAGATCACAATTTGTGTCTCCAAGGAGAAATAATTTCTTTAGTTTCCTTATCCAAATAAGAACGTACATTTTCTAGCTTGTTAAAAGAAGCAACAGGATTATTAGGTGGTCGGTACCAAACAAGGATCAGTCAAGATTTGCTTTTAGGATGTTGAACATCAATACATATATGTTCAAGGTCATCTGCAGTTACATCATCTCTACCCTTGAATTGGATGGAATCCCTGACATAAATAGGAACACCGCCATCATTACTATCCTTACCTTTTTGTTTGTAAACGACACCTCAGTAAGTTCAATAGAACAGGATGGATCTAGCTTAGTTTCGTTTAATGCCAGTATATGGATTCCCAAGCTATCTAGAAGGAATTAGACCTCTTCCAGATGTCCCCGAAGACCGTTGACATTTAGCGATGCAACAGTCATATCCTTCTGAACCCAAGTTCAATCACTTTAATATTTTTGTGGTGTCATATAATTGCAGGAATATCAAAGAAATCGTTAACTTAATATTATGATTAGATTCTTCGATTAGTGCAAGCATGATCGATATTTTCAATTATGTGTCCAGTTCGTGCGCCTTTAGACATTACTACCGATGTGTATGATAACTTCCTCGGTCGAAGGCAATTCACTGTTTATTGTGGGTCCATGATGTGATAACATTTGATTGTTTTTTAAGCCTCCGATGCCTTTCGCAGTGATTACATCAGACAAAATATTTTTTTCTGCAATTCTGTGATCATGCGAGTCACGAAGGAGTAGTATTTTGCGCTTTACGCTAGGCGTATTGTTACCAGGGTGAATGTTGCTATCGTTGTTATTGTCTCCATTTCGTTCATTGCTGCAGTTGGTTTGATTGTGTTTTTATGATTTTCGTATCTTTTTTCAAGTTTTTATTTTGCTTTGCAGTCGCTATATTGCTTGTTTTGTCAGAGGAATTTTTGTTGAGTCCTGTAAAATCTTCCTGTATTTAGATTCCCTTCATTAGTTGGCCATAACTGTTTGAACTGTGATATTACGCCAATGAGTAAAATCATTTTTAAATTTCCAAACTTCCGTTGACATATTCTTGTTGTAAATAATGACATTTCTCGAAAACAGTGTCTGTTTTATGTAACCAGGAGTAGTGACAGGTTGAAATTTTCCTTGAATCTCGTTGGTTAACTCATGAATTTATCGCACTACGATTCACCGTCGTGGGACATTTCTTCCCAATTACTTTGATTTGTAGTGCTGTTGATTTGATTGGCTATTTTATCGATTTGAATATAAGTTTTCATTCTCCATCAATTAAGATATTTTTACACGTGAAAACACTAAGGCCCCGTTCACACGGGAACGAAAGCGTTCCGTTCCAACTTTGTACCAGTTTCTGGAACGGAAAAGTAGCTTGTTCACACAGGTACGCAATCGTTCCAGGATCGTTCCGCTCCATCATTTTCCCGCTAAAATTAACAAAGAGATCGTAATGCGCATGTCCATAATGAGGCATTTATTCTGACGACAATTCTTGTTCTTCTATTTTCACACTTGCTCAAAACCTGTCTCAATGCATTCAAACAAATATCAAAATGGCCAGTGCCTCTACTGCCTCTAGTGGCAAAAACCGCAAAAGGAAAAGCCCGAAGGTATTAGAGAAGGAGAAAGAAAAAGATACATTCAAATGGTCCGATGATGAACTACAGTTGCTGCTAGAGGTGGTTAAAGATTATCAGGCGATTCAATTCCAAAAGAACTTGGAATGGACGAAAATAAGAAGCAGGTATGATCAAATCAACTCCACGAGAAGAATATCCACACGACAGCACAGGGAGAAAATGACCAAAGAAAGAGTGGCTACAAAGCTAAAAAAGATCCAAGCCGCGTATAAGAAAGCTAGCGATGCAAAAAAAATAGTGGTGGTGGCAGAGTGGTAATGACGTTTTATGATTTATGCAATGATATTTGGGGTGGATGTCCATCTATTGACAGTCTTGAAACTGGCATTGATTCATTTGCTACTGAGCCAGCAAGCAATAACACTTTACAGGACACAACCAATGTGAAGAAAAAGGTGATGATGGAATCTACTTCAGTGCCCAATAATGATCCCAGGCCAATTCAACTTAATATTTGGCTGGAAGAAGAAAAAGTTTGTAATGATAAAGTAGAAGAAAAAGTTTTGAATAATGAAGATAGGGATGGAAAGGAGAAGACCAAGGAGAGGAGGGACATGATTGACAACAGGCTGAAAGAGCACAAGGAAAAACGGCTGGCAAGAAAAAGGGGCAAAGGGGGACATTGATGCACAGCTACTCAATCTTGCCAAGGAAGAAAATGCCACAAATCTTAAAATTTTTCAACATTTGGAAATAATGGACAAGGAACACAGCAATCATATGTAAAGATTGACAACAACAATGGAAACCATTAGCAATTCTATTGCCACTGGCTTTGCAACCCTTTCCCAGTTACTGCAGCAGGGGCCAACCAAGCTATTATCAGTAATGGTCATTGAGTCCAAACATACATTTCGAGAATGCCTCTCCTGTGAATCAACCACATCCAGCACACAACAATGATTCTAGATTTTTCACACAAAATCGTTTAACAACATTGCAGAGTAGGCTTGCTGGAGCCCCAGATTATGAAGACATTTACGATGACGAGTTCTAACTTTTTCAAGATAACCAATGGGACAATTAAACATAATATAAACTCTTAACTAGTCAACATAATATTATCGTTAATCTTAAAATTTCAATACAACAAAAATTACACTCATTTTTGAATAATAAACTTGGCTCCAACCATCTTTAACTTTAGGTCAAATTCTTATGAAAATGTTTTATGATGTTTCTTTAATTGTTTAATTATGAAATTTGTAAACTTTTTCTTGGTTGAAGAATATCTGAATAAATGTCTATTTCAACTGACCCTTCATAGGCATATCTAGCTTCAAGAACTGGAAACCTAATTAAAATAAACAATCTTATTACCACAGTCAACATCAATTAATTATTAAAGACTCTATTCCATTCATTGATAGGATGATTTAACCAAAGTTAGTTCTCAAAGAGGATGATTTTCAGAAGAATAAAAGGAAGTTTCTTAACCTCAGATTAACCTTTTAATGGTGCACGGAGTTGCCCAAAATAAATAAACAATGACAGCCTGGCAAACTTTAGCACAAATGTAATGTTTAAAATGTTGTTCTATTTACTGTAAGCCTTTGTTTTAATTTTGCTATATTTTGTTATATATGTTTTTTTATATATGTTATTCTGGCATCATGCACACTGCCTGGCCATTTTACAACAACGTCAATAAATTAACACGAGTAACCACACACTGCTTGGGCACTAAGGGAGTGAAAATCCTTTCAATTGATAAAACTGGCTCCATTCTCATTTGGTTGCTTGATTGGTATATGAGTGCCATCAATAGCACCAATGCACTGTGGAAAATCATGCACTTCTAAGAATGAATTGGAAAGATGTTCAACTTTTTTGACTGTTTCAGGAAGCTGTATGTATTTCAAACGAAGATATACTGCGAAGACCTCACAAACTTCTCTTACAATGTTTGAAGCGGTTGACTTTCCCGCACCAAATGCATTGGCAGTTTTCCTTAATCTGCCCTCATCAGATAAGTAATACAATGTTATTGCCAGTCGAGTTTCTACAGGAATGGGCTTTCTCATTGTTGTTGTCATTCTTTCGAGAAAAGGCCTCAGCTCCTCACAAAGCTCCATGAAAGTAATTTTCGTCATTCGAAATTTTTCTCTCCACTCATTTGGTACCACTACATCATTTAAGAAGTTCTCCCACCATACCTTTCGAACGGAATCGTTCCCTTTTTTCACTTTTTTTATCGTTCTGCTTCTTGGAACGGAACGGAACGGAATGATTTGAAGCGTTCCCGTGTGAACACAACCACTTACCGTTCCACTTTTTGGAACGAAACGTAACGAAACGGAGCGATTGCATTCCCGTGTGAACGGGGCCTAAATGCTTATTGATGCCGTCATCTACTGATCGCTTCGCATTAGTGAGGAGTTTACTGTTACTTAAATTTCCGACCAGGAATGCCTACATACACTAGGCTAACCTTCCAACAACGATTACAGCAACATAAAATTGTTCTAATTTCCGAACGGAAACAGACCCTTGTTGGTGATAATTTTATTTATAAAAACTAATGATTTGATAAATTCGCTTTAATGGTGAGACATTTGACATCCCTAAATATTTAAATGGCAAACCTATTTCCTTCCGTATTCAGCTTATTCGTAGTAAATTTATACAAATTGTTAATTGTTGTTGGAAAACATTTAAATTTTTGATAATTCCTCCTCGGTGAAAACATTTAATCGAATTTATCTTTCGTATAAATGTACATTCGTAACGTCGAAGAATTGTCATTGATTCTTGTCATTTGACAAGAATCCTTAATTCATTCACTTATTATAATAGCTTGCTTGAAACTGTACACACCTTGCTTGAAACTGTACACACCTTAATTGTCGACAAGTATCTTAGAGTGCCTTTGATGTTTAATTTGTGACTAAATCTGTCATTTCTTGTTGAAAAATCAGTTGAAATTTTATTATAACAAATTATAGAATTATGAAAAATGTATGAAAAATCCTGTCATTTCTTCTCCAATCAGTTGAAATTTTATTATAATATTTTATCCAATCAACCCCTGACCATCTGCTTCGGTTTTCAATTTCTATTAGGCATAGCAATGACATTATTTGGTCGGCCAATATTTTTATGAAATAAAGAAAGGTTTGTAAGTGCACGATATGTTACTTATGCAAAAATGAAATTAAGAGCGACGGTACTGTGCAATATAAACACTTGTCGCACAGAGATACCGAATTTGAGTCCGGTACACAAAGATCACCATCAATTGGTGTTAGGAACATTGCAATTGATACTCGTTTTGTGGCATTCCTCATCAATAAATATTTGTTTTGTGGAACAGAGCTGTTAAATTGTTTAGTCTTGTTACTCTTACCGGATTAATGAGACAATTTTTTGACCGGCACACATAATATTTAAAGTACCTTATGGTATTTTTTTTTTAGCAATTTGTTTGCCACTCATATTTGGCACTAATTAGCAAATCATGCTTCAAATTGTATTGAATAATTACAAGCTTTGAAGTGAGTGTTGGATTATTATCATTTCACTTGTTGGTCATTCTTAAAACTAATTAGCCTAAAGTAATGAAATTCTAACAACAAAATTAATAGAATTCATTGACCAAATTTGAAATCAATATTTTTTAAATGCTCTGCGAATGATTTTGTTGAAAAGTTAACTTGATACGATTTACAAAAAGTAAACGCATTATGTTACTTGTCATACGCAAGGTCCCCGCACAAGAAAGCATTGTCTTATATTTAAAACTTTGTATTGCTTGTGATATACTTGCAAGTTATAAATAGGTCATTTGGACTCAGACCTAAAGTTTTAAGTATTTTATGAAGCTAATCAATGAAGCTTTCATCAATGAAGCTAATACTCTGAAAAAGAAAGTACACAAGGACACCTATTTACACCAATGAGCTTTCTCCAGTAATTGAAGACATGCTACGAAAAAGATGAAAGAATCGAGTTTATATTTTAAAGCCAAAGTCAATTATTTTAAACCCAAAGTCAATTGAAGTTTTTTTCAGCAACGACATGTCCAATGCTCATATGCAATTTTTGAGGAATGGACTTTGATGTACTTTTGAGGCAACGAATTGATATCCGACTGAAGTTTAATTGTCAGCTATTAAAAAGAGAGGCATCTTATGTATACAAAGCAGAAAAGTACGAAGCATAAAAGTACACATTATGTTCATATGATCATTTAAAATACAAAGCAGAATACAATACAACTACTGCTATTTATATACAAACCTACCAGCAAATGCTTGCGTCATTTAAATACTGTTACTAAATCTATTTGCTATTAAATTTGATTGCAACCAAATATATTTTAGAAGAAGCTATCAATTCTTAGACCTCAAAACTGTCTTGTCTTGGGCAACCGAACCTTTCAATTTTGAATAATATTTAATATATACAATATAAAACAATTTCTTCGAGATGGAAATGGTCAAAAAGTGGCAGCATCTTCTTAAGTCAAAAGAAATGTCTATGTGTAGTTGTAATGCAAAGTAACAATTTCGTTTTTAGTTATAAATATTTAATAGTCAAAAGTCGTAAAGTCTAGTAAAAATTATAGCAAAAATTCTTTAAAATATTCAAAAACGCTATGAATCATTTTAAACGTATCGTATGTCGCTATATCTATATACCTACTATTAGATTAAAAAATAATAATAATCTTTTAGAAGTACAGTATGTCGCTATGTTAATTAATTTACTGTTAGATTAAAAAACAATATGAATCTTTTAAAAGTGCGGTATGTCGCTATATTTATCTATCTTTTAAAAATACGGTAAGTCGCTATATTTATCTATTTACCATTAGATGTATTTTGATTTAATGATTTATTAAGATGCGTATTCGATAATTTAAATATGATTATGCAACATTCAATAACTGAAATCTTATTTTTCAACAAATTAAAAATAATTCGTTTTCATCATTTGCAACGAGCGGCAACTCGTTATAAAATTTGGAAAAAGTTCAACATGCACAAAAACAGTTTACCTACAGCAAACAGCATTCTAAAATGGAAACAAATTGTTGCTGATTCGGCAAAAGGTTGGCAACAAACAATTATTTTTATTTTACTTTTGAGCATATTTACCTATCTGAGGATAACAAGCTGCCGGTTGTTGCGACTATTCAAATTCTTTTAAATCCAGATAACATTTCTAAAAACTCGAAGTATTTCAATTAAATACCGTATTTGACTATTTACAGCCAACCGAAGTACAATATAGAATCCAAAATTTAAAATATTTATGTCATCTTCTATGTGTTGCTGTTGTAATAGTTTCTCGAAATTCGTAAAAAACGGCAAAACATTGCATAAAATTTTAATAAACTCCCTAGACATTTAGTCATTTAATTAAATGTCAATTCTACTCGAGTTTCAGCCTTGCTTCGTTGCAAGTATACAATGTCAGTTGAGCAAAAATTTACACATTGTGTCATATTTTTTATCTAAATAAATATATATATAGATATTCGTTCTGTTTCGTTTTTAAAATTTAGAATTTAGAATTCTAAAACATTCTGCTTGGTGTGCTCAAAGCATTTATTACCTAGCAAGCTTTTAAGTTCTTTTACAAATACATTTAAGAATATATCCGTATCCCTTGACACAAACCGATTTCTATATATCAGCGTAAGTCATTCTGGGCGTTAATCAGTTTCTATAAAATGTATCTATGCATAAGTTTGGGACGTCATATATCTCTACTCTGTAATGACGTTTTGGCGACATACAGCTCCAAAAACAGTTACAACAACAAAACGTCAAAACAGCAACAATACAAGGATTAGGCAGCTACAATGTTTAGGTTATTTACTATAGATACAATTTGCTGTTTACCTTTAATACAGCGTTAGTTTGAGGTGTTTCCACATTAAACATGTTGATCTTTCCTTCATCGCCATCTTTATGTTTTATAATCAATTTCCGAAATTTAATCTCAATTTATCACATAGTTCATTATTTATTTAGTTAATAATTTATAGATAAAATTGTTGAATGGTTATTAAGAACGATCTTTTTTTAACTTAATTAATTAAGTTAAATTTTTATGAATAACCCAGTATTTTATAATATACATAAGATAACGTTCTTGGGAAGTCGTGTTACATTTGCCTCGTTCTTCGCTCTTCATGTTGACAACGCAGTTCGTCTTTGAAAAGATAATTAATGTGTGCTTTTAGCATTCTGAATTTTATTTGAAATCCTGAATATATCCTTTTTTATTTGAAAAAAGTCAAAATTATAACAATTACGAAATACCTGCTTCATTTTCGTCACCTATCTGGCAGAGGGCTGCAATCTGTTTGCTGTTGCTGAGACTTTATACTTTTCCTAAAGAATAGAATAACTTGTTGTAAACAAGAACTGTTTGTGAGAAACTTTTAACTAACTACATTGAATATTGAAACGCTCGGTGGATTGCGGGTTAAAGAATTGTAACTAACAATTTTAACAATTTTAACAATTTTAACAATTTTAACAATTTTAACAATTTTAAATTAAATATTAATTAAAGTAAGTGCCAAGGCCCCATCATATTTCAAAAAACCACTCAACTCAACTCAAATACTTCATTCACAGAATTCTCCTAATACACAAACAAATTAGTACAAAATACAAATAAATTTATCAACAATTTCTTACAAAAAAGCAATACCAAAAAATATAAGTAATATGTAAATGTGTGGGAGGAAATCTGTTGGAAAAATTGAGAAAAAAACTCGGAAGAGCTAACTCTGCCATTTCCATTGTTTTTCTTTTGAAGATAGTGTAAAAATTCGAACAGAACAGTTAAAAATTCGTGAAATAGCGAGGGTGATTTTTAATTTTAATAATTAATAATAATTAATAATCAAATTTATACATACTACTGTATATTTGAATAATAATTGAATGAATATATTTGAATTTTAACAACCCACCAACAACATAAATGGAAATTTCGAGTCGAAAACGCTGAACAAATAAAGCGTGCCAAAATTTCCCCAGCAATGAATATTAACATTTTTATCCATGTAAAAAATTATTCTGTTTTACGACAAACAAAAATATGTTATGACTGTAAAAAGTGGTTAATGGAAGGGGAACAATGAATGGTAAAATTTCTATGATTCTTTTCGAAAAGGATTTTTGAGGACGAACATGTAATTTAAACAACTTTTCACAATTAAGCACCAAGGCTTTATTCGAATTAAAACTATATTTTGCTTGTTTGAGCCTTATAATAAGATTGTAACAACGCAAAAACGATAAAAAGAAACAAACGAAGAATTCAACTTGCCTTTTTCTATAACTGCAAAGTGCCATTCCAAGACCGCTGATTAAAACGGTAAAAAGGACAGAACCCAACATGACGTAGACTGCAACAGATCCTATCGTAAAATGTTTTTGTAACTCTATTATTATGACAAAAATGAGCAGATTGTTGCTGTCAATTCTCAAGTAAGTAAGTATTGATATCATCGCAAGTTAATCCAGCAAAGACAATAGTTCTTGGCTTGGAATTCATTGGGTAACAATATTTAAAAGGTACATCTTTAAAAATGAAATTTTAGAACAGGAAAAAAAATTATTCAAACAAAAACGAAAGCTGGAATGAATCAATCATAAAAATAAAACTTGAAACGTTGAACAAATGATGAAATGTCTTGTTTTATTAAAGAATACATTTATTCTTGACGCGGTTTCATACAGCCGCAAATGCCTTGATACTCATGAAATGATTTTAACCCTAGCTGGACCGGGCTCTTTTTAGCAACGTCAGACCGGGGGGGGGGGGGCTAAATTTGCCCCCCCCTTCTAAATAAAAATTGGTAATAGCTACTGATTTGCAATTATGACAACATGATCCATATATCAAGTGCAAACAATAGACAAATTTTCAGGGTAATTAAGGAACTGACGTCATGATAACGTCAGAAAAACGAATTTTTGGGGAAATTTTACAACTCAAAGATGGGTAAGGTTTTTTATTTGCAATTTGGACACTATGATGTAGATAGAAATTAGAAGGACACTAAGGTCATTTCTCTTAAAAAGCAGGTAGTTTTGAATGTGTAAATTTTTTTTGTAAAATTTGTACATGCTTTGACAAAATTGTGGGAAGATTTTCGCGCATGCGCATTGGAAAAGTGTTATTTAATCGTTCGAAATTAAATTTTTTTCAAAATTAACATGTGTTAAGCAAAATTTTACAATAAAACCATGATAAAAACTCATAACAATGCTCTAGATGGCAGAAAATCGAAGTAATTATGATGTCGTCAAAATCTATAAATAACTTCGAATTTAATTTTAATAATTTCACAATGTGCCCCTGTGTTTCATTAATATGCTGACTATGTTTCAAACCGAAAGCAACTTTCATAAGAAATCTACAAACATTTAAATTTACAGGTACTCTCTCAAAAACCTATTGCAATGACAACTGTAAACATGTAAACATAAAAACAAACACACTGAAACATTCCAAGATAATATTTAGGAAAAGTCAGAAAGTTTCATAAGCATCTGATCAAACCTTCTTGAGTTGTCTTAAAAAGTATAGGAGGGGCCTAATTTAGCCCCCCCCCCCCGGTCCAGATAGGGTTAAAGACTTACGAGTGTTTATTTTCATTTTCTCAATTGGAGTGAGCGTTGCAATTTGCACAAATCCATTTCTCGTAGATGCTTCTGCAACTTTACACAACTCTTGCGAAAAACACTTCACGGAAAAGCAATCTCTATCAATTCTGTATGCAACGTCGCATTTCTTTGATCCACAGCATTTCCCGAGGCATTCCCGCATGTCTCTAAAATTTTACAAAAAAAGAAGGCTGCAACAACAGAAAAAAATTTCTCAAAGTCTAATTCAGTAACTATTTTTTATGAATAGTAACCAAGATATACCGGTTGTCCTAAAAAATTGTAACAGGCTTGATCAAGGCATGAGCTGAGAATATACCTCAAATCCATCAAAATTTTTAAGCAATCTTTGATAGTTAATTTGAAAATAAAATATCACTTGTTGATTTTGGTTCTTTGGGAATTGAGATGGTAAAATTTAGAGGCCCCAATTGTCTACCACTTAAAACCACCAGAGGTTGTAAATTTGGCCTACGCTCTTAAAAAATCATTTTGTAGGATTTTTTAAATCGCGGCAGTGTTCCAGACAACATACTTTGTTTTCAAAAACACTTCTGAATAATAGTTTCAAAAAGAATCTTGAAAATTAGTTCTCGATGACTAATATTTTTGAAAACTAAACTAGCTTTTTCATCTTGGTAGATTTTTGAAGCACTTCATAGTGGCTGCATCCATAAAAAAGCATTTAATATACAGTTTTTGGATTCATGCCCTAATGTGTCTATGAAAGTCTATGAATTAGGAAATCCAAAAACGCAATTTAGACCCAAATCTAGATTTCTGGTTTTGAGCTAGAGGCAAATTTGAACTTTCCGAATTAATATCTCGACTCTCAATTCACAAATATTAACGAACTAGGGATCAATGTTCAAGTTGACTACCGAGAAAATTTAAAAAATTGATTTTGAATAAATGTGAATGAAACTCGCACTGCTAACCTTGACCAAAGCTGTTAACTTTTTTTGGGACACCCAGTATAAAAATAAATTGCATAAGTATTCATAATTTATTCATTCATTATTCATTCATTAAGGTGAGGTCCAGAAGCTAAGAATAATTACAGATAAAATCCAAAAGCGTTAATAAACAAGTAAAAAGTTATTGTCTTCCCATTAAACTTAAAATATAGTGAAGCGTATATATACGATTTTTGTATCTAAATCCAAGTTTTCAAATTGTTGCATAAAACTTTTACAGAAAACAAGAATATAAATTTTCCATTTTTTTGAAATAAAAGGATGTCGGGCAGATATATACAGCATCATTTGATTCTTTTATAGATTCAAACTTTTTGCATAAACAATAAAATTAAATTTAAAAAACATGAAATACTTACATAGTGCGTCCTAGATAAGTGAAATTCCCAGCATTCAAACCTCCAACCAATGTTTTATTGCTTACAATTGGGCTGTGGCTCAATTTTGCTTCATCACAAACATCATCATCATTTGTAGTTGCACTTAAATCAAACATTGTGCCGACTAAGAAGAAATTAAAAAAGCTTATTCACAATTTTAAACTATGCTGCAGCCAAAAAAGGGGAAATTATTCAATCGATAAGCTATCAGAACCATCAAATGAATGCTATCAAAAATCTTGTAAATGCTATCACAAGGAAAATATGTTCCATAAAATAGATGCTATTAGAGTTTCTTACTTTTGATTTATATGTAGTATGGGTTTATATCAGTATTATTGTAAGTAAGTTCTTCGAATTATTGAATATTTTACATGAAAGTAAGGCCCAATTTTTACAATTTACGAATAATTTTAGTGCTATATAAATGCTATTCCCATGAACAGGGAAAATTCAAGTGCTTATAATTTTATTACCATAACATGGAAGTCTCGATGCTCCCATTTATATATCATTAACATTTTTGGCATCAATTTTCAAGTAGAAAAAGGTAAAAATATTTCCGAAAGTAATTGCAAAATTAAATACTGGAAAAAGTGCAAGCGATAGGGACAACTTTTGTATTGACCGATCAGGCGATTTGTTATCATTTTGCATCGGACCAATCGGAGACCTCCATTTTTGTTGATATTTTGATCAAGCTGTGGGGAAGCAGGAGTAATTTTTCTCATCACGTTTTTCTCAGAGGCAATTTTATACTTAACAAATAACAACCAAACTTTAAATTCCAATTTTACATTAAATTTAAAAGATAACTACCCTGGCACACTAAGCCCCCTGCTTCTCGCCGTTCCCGCGAAATATAGAAACATTTTTTGCCCTACTCCGCGTCAAAAGAAGGAGATTTCGTCCCCAGATGCACATGGAAGATTAAGTGATGTTTTGTTCTTCCCCGAAGAGTGCTTTGTGAAAAATGTAACTCTTCTTACTCTGTGATCAAGATTTGGCTTTCATATTTATTTTATGTTACTTAAGTTACTTCAGTTTCTGCCTGGATTCGCTCTTATTTCTGAACTGATTTTTGTAAACATAAACAGACTTGTCTTTTTAACTCATCAGAAAAGTTTGCGAAAAAAATACCTTAACTCTAATTACTCTCACAACAAAGTGCCGTTTGATATTTAAATCCTCGTTGGAAAATTTAAGGTTTTTTTGAAACCTTGTTTTAAAATGCTCAGAGGACTTTCTATCTATTTCCCTATAAATAGATCTGTTTATTTTCTTTCATATTAAAGCTATAACTTTGTTCTTACAGTTTTGCAAAAATAATTTTAAAAACCACAAAATGCAGCTGTCTATTGAGGCCGACAGCACTTTTGCAATTTACATGCATGACTTAGGAACTTTGACCAGACCCAGTTCTTCGATGACCACGCCCTAAACACCGCACTCTCATTTCTGCTTGTAGGGATGATCTTTATAAGAGCATGCGGTGAAATCAAACATTGCAATTATTCGAAATATAACGAATTTAAAATCAAATTCAAATGACACTCTGGTGATAGTTTATTAACTGGATTCTAAAATATATATCATTTATAACATAATAACATCAATAAAGTGGTTAAAAGGTCATCAAATAATTAACTTAAGCTAACTAATAGCTCGCTCTAAATTCAAGCTAGCTAATCCAATAAATTGCTCCTTTATATTGATAAGACTAGTTTTCCCTTAAAATGCTCTTAAAGGAAACTTAAAATTGTTCTTCAGACAATATAG
>JAYJMH010019117.1:0-20218 GCA_036873815.1 Phacellophora camtschatica
AATACGAATAAAAAGGAAGACTAGGACTGTAAAACAAAACCCCAAGGCTTCTCTTTGAACGTCAAGTGTGTGTAAAATCGGCAACACACAACATCCTTATACTTGGTAAGAAAAGGCAAATACGAATAAAAAGGAAGACTAGGACTGTAAAAAAAAACCCCAAGGCTTCTCTTTGAACATCAAGTGTTTGTAAAAACGGCAACACACAACATCTTATATTTGGGAAGAAAAGGCAAATACGAATAAAAAGGAAGACTAGGACTGTAAAACAAAACCCCAAGGCTTCTCTTTGAACGTCAAGTGTGTGTAAAAATGGCAACACACAACATCCTTATACTTGGTAAGAAAAGGCAAATACGAATAGAAAGGAAGACTAGGACTGTAAAACAAAACCCCAAGGCTTCTCTTTGAACGTCAAGTGTGTATGTATGTAAGCGGCAACAAACAACATCCTTATATATGGATATCCTTATATTTTATTTGCACTCTTAAGAATCTGATAATTTTGACTTAGAGCTTGTAAATTTTTTGATAGTTTGACGCTAGACCTTTTCACAGGTCTGGATCGGTGCAACACTTTCCTAGTAAATGGCTGCCGCGATCACAGTGCTGCCACTGCGCTATAGCAATTCCTCTTCACAAGTTAAATACAAAATGCAATTGTACCTGGAGAAGCAGTGCACAATAAATCTTATTTACCCCCAGTTAATGGGCACAAAAAGGGAAGGAGAGATACGCAAACGTAAATATAGCGCAGCGTGGCAGCACTGGGATTACGGCAGTTATTTACCAGAAAAATGTTGAGCCGACCCAGACCTATGTGAAAAGGTCTATTGTTGCTATTTGTTACACGTGTCCTAATTTTTGAATGAATCCTTAAATGAAAAATGCAGCAAAAATGTAACAGAACAGATAAGTTTGACATTCGTAATTGTTCCATTCAAAATCAAAGACATTTTCTTGATTTGTTCGTAATATTTTGAGGCTCGTTTTTAAAAAGTTAAAACTAAAAATCAAAGTTTGCATTTTAAGCCTCGGCCAAACCTGTGGCCAAACGATGGATTTCCTTGAAACGAACGATAAAGACTGAACAACACCTCTCAACAATGAAAATTTAATCCTATCCGGAATTTGTTGAGCAATTCGAAAGCAATCAAACTTCACTGAACAACGCTTACAACACTCAACGCGTCTATACATCATTGGACAAGGTGGACAAACGACCGAATTCTTTTATTGGATTTTGAGCAAAGAATCCAGTGAAAAATTCCAATGAAATTTGGCTGAGGCGTTATACAACAGAAAGAAGTAAAAACTAATCTTACCATATGCATCAGTTCGAATCAAAATAGGGCTGCTATACGGACCAGTACCAATGACCGTTGAACCCGCGACCTTCAGTTCATAAATAGTGTAATAAAGAAGTCCAGGTATGGTAATCTTGTATTCAACAGATTTTACTGTCAACCTCTTCCACTGTCCATTAGTTGCGTTGATTTTGTACATTATGGTGTAGTTCGTTATAATTCCATTGCGATGTTCAAGTGGAATAGCATTCCAAGTGAAATTTATCGAAGTTGCGCTTCCATAAGCACCTTTGACTTGAGTTGGGGTTTCGGTTGGAACTAGAGGTAAAAAAAGAAATCTCAAAAGTAGCAAAAATATGAATACCTTAGTCCTGTACACCCTTATATTTACAACCTTAGTCGAGTACACCCTTATATTTATATATAAATAGGGTATGTGCCACTTATAAGGATGGGTTTGAAGGCAGTAAATTTCCTAAACATGGGTACGATTTTTAGCAAAAAGTCTTTAATGCTGGGTTAAGGATTAAAAATGTTTCTTGATGTTCGTGATTTGGGATAATAAAGAACATTAATGCTGGGTACATACGAAAATGTAACCATTAAAGATGGGTGGGTTTACGCGAAATCTCAACGGCACAATCCGCTCAAACGGTGGGGCGTGTTATCCCCACAGGCCTTAACCCTGCACAATGACGCACACGCTCTTAAATTAAGGTCTAATTCAGACATGCTGGAAAAATGCTGTGCTGGAAAAATAGCTCTTATGTTTGTAATGTAACCTGACTTACTATCTTCGAAAGTTCGTTGAACGGTTATAACTGAAAATGTACCAACTCCTTTCATCGTCATACCGGCAACAACGATATCATAGTCAATATAGTTATCAAGTTCAGTTATTTTGATAAACTTTGTATCCACTGTGAACAACTTCAACACATCGGTTTTGTCTTTCCTTTGGCTCATGATTCGATAAGCCACAATCACTCCATTTCTCAGATTGGGATCTATGTCACTCCATGAAAGCTGGATCGAGGTTGAAGAGAGGGTTGTGGCTTGTACATTATTAGGACGACCACTCGGTACTGAAATGATAAAATAGATTTTAAACAATTCAACGTTCAGAAAATGTATGCACGATTCTACTATTCAGACGGCACAACGATTTTGAGCTTGAAAGGTTCTCGGAATTCGTTCGCGCAAGCCAAATTTTGCTGTTGAACATGTAAGCTAAATTTTGATTCTTCCCAGGGATATATTTCAAAAAAGAAATACCCCTGATGACTTTAACAGGGGGGATTTGTACAACAATGCGATTTGTAACTGTAAATAATAGATTTTAACGCCTTCAGCGCAGCCAAGCAAATCACAATAAAAGAAATTATAAAGTTTTGCTGTCTTTGTTTATTTTCAATTGATTGAGTGCACTCAGAGTTCTTCAACAATCGCATATCGAATTGTCATGATTGAATCATCAATATTTTGTTGGGCAAATTTCCCCTATTGATAACTTCAGCAAAGTTTTCGATGCGATTATGTTAATTAATTCAACATCAACAGAACAGGACAATTAATTCTCGAATCACATTTGAATGAAGAAGTAACGAAGAAGAAAATCTATAAAACAAAATATTCAGTTCTGAATATGACAATGCGATTTGTCACCATGGATTAGATTTAACACCTTCAACGCAACCAAGCTGATCACAATGAACAAACCCATACACTTTTCTTTCTCTGATTATTTTGATTTGATCCAATGCATTCAGAGGTGTGAACTCTATTCTTTTAATGCGTGAATCCTATTGTCGTGTTCGAAATCATAATATTTTGTTTTACGGAATTCCCTTTTGTCGTTCGAATGTTCTCACGTTAGCTTTTCAAATATCTTGGGAGTCAGGGAAATGTTGACGCGAGATTCTATTCTTTTGTTTAAGCCAGTGAACGCTCAGAAAATTGCAGCAGGTGCAAAAAGAGGCCTTTGAAATATTCGTGGGGCATGATGTTGAGTTTACGTCTTTTTCAGTAATGCAAAAGAACAACGCTGAGAACTCTTTTAGTGTTAAAAATCAACAAAAGTAAGGCAAAACAAAATAATACGTCCTGAAACCATAAGATTTTGACAACATACCATCTTCATCAGTTTTGACTTGAAGAGTAGCACTAACTGGTCCTTCTCCTACAGACGTTTTGGCAGATATTTTATAATCATAAAGCGTCCATTTCTCCAAATTTCCTTTTGAGTATGACTTCACTGATACTAAAACGGGTGAATTCCAAGTTGCTGCGGAATGTTTCTTCAAGTAAACTTCGTAACCAGTTATAATGCCATTCTGAAATGACGACGCTACGTCACTCCATTCAACAAAAATACTTCTTGAGCTCGTATTCGTCGCATGGATATTTTCTGGAGAAGCTCCAGGCTCTGTTTCAAACAGAAAAATATGTAATTTTACTCTAAGTTTAAATGCATAAAAAAATATTACCAAATGCAGTAGGCAATTTTCAAAATGTGCTCATTTTCTGGGAAAGGTGAGTCTATTGTATCTGGTGTGGCATACACTAGAAATTTAAATAAAAGAAACTTCAAATATAAGAACTTCCAGACTGCTATATTGTGTGACTTTTCAGCCTGCTATATTATGTGACTTTTCACAAAATTAATTGTAACAGAATAAAACTTGATAGGAGAAATTGCAATGCCATCAGAAGCTGTTCCAGATTGGGGGGAGGGGGGGCTTATTGTTCTCAGAACAATAGATAACAAAGGTTTAATTAACCAATTGTTAAAAAAATTTTGTTCTTGAAATTATGTTCTTAATTTTCAATTTTTTAACCTAATTTAAACTCTGGGGGAAAAACTAGATAACAATATGCTGAATATGCAAGCGTTTCCTTCTTTTAATAAATGACTGGTTTTAAATGAACGCCTTCTCGTTTGATATAAAATATCAACAAGCAATTCCTTCTTATAAACGCTTTCTTCTGATTTAAACCGAAATATAGATTGTATTAATGCAGCACCATGTACCAAATAATTTTTGAATTAAGACTAATATTTCGCCTATAATTGTCAATTGCGTCGTCTCAAATGAATATTTATTTCTACTAGATGCCTCTCTGTAATAACTGCCGCATCAAATTTTTGAAAACACTAACATAACGGTGTGCCAAAAATACGAAACATCTTTGACGAACTATCAAATATCGTGTACTGCACGGATTACAATGATTAAAGTATATATTCACGCAAAAAGGACCAAACTAGTTTAAAACAATTTTTAGTGAATTTTTCGATGCTTGTTTTTTCGTTATAAGCGATTTTCGATCTTTCGGAACCACGGAAACGCTGAGAATGTTGATCAAAATTTCTAGAGCTTGAGAGAACATGGACAAAGAGAGATTTCTGCGACCATGTCAAAGCCTCTTTCGAATCAAAGGCTCTTTCAGTTTTCATACGTTCTCAGTTTTCATGTTCATGCGTCAGTTTTCGCAGTTTGAATAAAGGCATTTCATTTCATTTCCTTCGAAAGTATAAAGTCAATGTTTGTTCTCAATGATATCAATGTTTTTAATGTTTTCGAGCGTCAGTGAGGTCGAAACTTTTGGAAAATCGTTATTAATGCAAGGACTTGACTTACTTGACTTAGTTGCATACCCCATGTAGAGGCTTCGCCCATTTCGTGTTCACCTTCTTCCTCCAGAGATTTCGATCTTGTGCGCAGGGGCGTCGCCATAGAGGGGGTACGGGGGGCGTTGTACCCCCCAATACCTCATCTGTCGGCACAAACGAAATTTTTGTCGGCAAATTAAGATATATCCCAAACAAAGAAGGCAACTTTCTGTCGGAAATTATTTGTATAAATGTCGTCATTGGACCACTGATTTTTCAAACATATTAGCAAAAAATCCATAATTGTTTTCTGGAAAAGATCACGACTTGCAATTTGCCGACAAGCATTCTTGTTAGAAAATATGACTTGACAGCTCATATAGCATTTTACATTTAAATTTTTTTTCCAGGGAAATCTTTTTTTGTCATTTCCATCTTGTGTTGGAAATAGCTACGCCAGCCTCTAGCAATCTTAAGTTTAAAAATTTTGCAAAGCAACTCCCCGTCAATAGTTTATTAATGAAATGTAGAAGCCAAATAGTCAATCTAAGTGTCTAAAATTATAATTTTGCTAGAAAAATTCAACCATTTTCGTCATAAGAATCTTAACAGGCTTGATAGCTATTCCAGCAATCTTAAATTTAAAAAGTTTGTTAAACCTTTGTCAGATGTTTGACCTACCTTGAAGTGAAGGTCAATCATTGATATGAGACATATATTGGAGTCATTCAAAGCCAATCTGAAGGGCCTGTTCACGAATAATTTCCCGGGGAGTACCCCGGGCCCCCAAACATATGTGACAAGCTGCACAAATACTACGTGTCCGACTGGCATTGTGTTAGGGCAAGTTGAAGATTTGGTCACGTGGAAGTGCAATTTGTTTTTGGCAACCACGCCCTTTTTGTCGGCAAATTTTGAAGTTGTACCCCCCCCAAAAATATTTTTTAGTTTCGCCCCTGTAGGGGTGCATGTCCAAGGAAATCTTGAGCTGACCGAAAATTTTACGGAAAGGATATGCAAACCCAAAGACATAATGGAACTTGGCTCATGTTGGATGCAATTTTGCAAAATTATTTAAACTGTAAATTCACTACCACACATTTATATTTAAACATTACTATCAGCTAGCCTTAGGTAATTGATTTAACTGAACATCTAAAAAATAGGCCACTATAAGCCATTTTTATCTGCGTAAAATCTCTTTAACAACATTTGTTTTCTCACTAACTAAAAGGAATCATTTTAATCAGTACGTTTACACTTTACATTATACACTCGTTTACATTTAGACTGCAAGAGGACACAGGCGGGCAGAGAATACCGAGGAACAATCCGGAAAACTAAATCAGGCATACTTTGTCAAAATTGGGACTCTCAGAGTCCTTGGACACACAGAAAGATACCTTCACGGTATCCACAGGCTGGTCTGGAAAAGAATTACTGCAGAAATCCAGACGGTGAGCCTAATGGCCCTTGGTGTTACACAATGTCATCAAAAAGATGGGATTATTGCGAATTACCCGGGTGTGTGACAGGTGAGCGTCCCAAATCCAACGAAAGAAAGTATTGAGAAAGCAAAAGTCATCAAAAAGGTTATGATGATAAGCAGTAAATGTGTGATTTTTAGAATATCAAATGGGAGAAATTTGTGATGTTAGTAAGAGATAATTCTTGAGAGATCAGATGAAAATAACGATATGTGTTTTCTATGAGTGTGTATTTCTGTGAGTTTCATTCAATTTTTGTGCCAGACATGTTATTTCCCACAAAAATCGTGTTTTTCTTCTTCCGACATTAAAACGACATTGTGAACCAACAATCCGTTGTGTACTATTTTAAGTATGATCTGTGCGATGCAGATTATGTCGGTTATACATGCCGACACTTGCACCAAAGGATTGAGGAACACAAAGCGTCGGCCATCGGTTGCCATATTAAAAAACAGCATGAAATTTGGCCCTAGAATTTGCACAAGCAATTCAAAATATTGCTCAAATGTCGAGAGAAACAGATTGTCTAATCGACGTAATGTTGTTCATTTAATATTTGAAGCCAAAATCAAATATTTTTTTTCTTCGTCTTTTTGGCGCCAATCATCTGAACCGCCAAAATTCTCACCACGGAATAAACTTTCCAACAAAAAAAAAATATTATTTTCATCTTATTGACATCTTGCTATTAAAAAGAAGCATTGTTAATTTTGCGTTGAAAATAAACATTTTTAACTTTGGATCAGTTTCCTTCATTAAACTTTGAAGCGGATTACAGTAATCGAGAGCAGTTGCTGAAGATGAAAAACGAGAGGAGTTTAAATCAGAGCAGTTACTGAAATTATAAAAATTGAAAAATATGTGCAAAATCAACATAAAAAACTAGTGTAATATATTATTACCGCGTCAGGTACAACATTCCTTTCCTCTATGCTTATATAACTCCACAATAACTCCACAGTTTGCTTAGAAATGACATTTATTTTTTTCTTCGTGCAAAATCTCATTGCTCATAAAAATGTGCGAAAACCGCGGCCTAATTTTGAGTGTTTTCGTGGAAGGGAAGGGGAGCTGCCGCCATTTTTCAACTGTTTTGATGCTTTCACTGGAGAGAGCTTGCCCTGAGTTTGCTGTTCGTACTGTTTTCCTCCAAGTTCAATGGCACAATAAATATCCTTGAGTTCAAGCAACTCGGATAAAAAAGCAAAAACAGTACATCTTCCCAGAACCAGTCTGTGCGTCACGCATCACGCACACATATTTCTTCTTCGCTTTTTAATAGCGTTATTTGCCTGGATTTTCCTTTCTCGTCTTTTGATTGGTGTTACAAAAAGTTGTAATGGCAGCCCAAAAATTTGCTTAAAAAGATATCAGGCCCTTGTTGAGCGTGGGGTTTTTTCTCTCCAATTTTCTCCGCAGTAGCGAAACTAAATGCCTGAATGCCTAAAGGCTAGTCTCTGCATATAGCGACATATCAGTACGTGGAGCAATAAAAAGAATGTGTAGCTAGTCTAGCTTCTATCGTCTGTTATGCCCAAGGACATTAAAATGGACATACTTGATCCATTATTGAAGAAGCCAGGACCTAATATTGTGAAAATAATTTTAGTCCAGTCTAAAGCTTACTATACGCTTCTAAGCTTGTTGAAAGAGCAGTTGCTAGTGAGATAGTTGGTTGAGCACTGCAACAGAATGATTTATTTGAACCATTACATTCGGCATATAGGCAAGGCCATAGCACGGAACTGCGCTGTTGGAAATAAACTTCGCAATGGACAATAAAAAGGTTTCCATTCTTATATTACATAGACCTCTCAGCCACTTTTGACACTGTAAATCTTTGTTTGCTTCTAAGACGATTTAAGGAAATATGTAGCATTAAAAGAGATGTACTGCAATGTTTTGAGTCATATCTCTTAGATCGAACTCAATATGTTAAAGTAAAGAATTTAAAATCGAAGCGAATTACTTTGGCCTGCGGTGTTCCTTAGGGTTCAGTGCTGGGACTTTGGTTGTTTCTTTAATATACATTGCCATTGGGGGATATAATGAGGAAAATTGGTTTACAGTTTCAATTTTATGCTGATTATACTCAGATCTACCATGTGTCTTAAAAAAGGTGCGGTGTTTGCCAATTTATTAGGCCAAGAAAATCTGTGCGAATCGCCATCAACGGCAGAGCACTATAGCCGATTTTGTTACAAATCTTTCTAAAAAATTTCAAAGGCGAGACTTTGACCATGCCTGGTCAAAACTTTAGTTTCGCTGCAATTGTCAAGCACGTATTATTCCAAAACTAATTGTGCAAGTCGTTTTTTAAGAGCTGATTGGGTAAGTTTTTCAACAACTAATTTTGCAAAAATTTTCAAAATTACGTCCCTTGAATATACCACTTTCTTTGCAATTGAATTGAAGCTAAATGTTTACTAAACTTTTGAGAATTTTTTTATTATGAATTTTTCAACAAAATCGCTTATAACTTCGGAAAAAATCAACCGATTTTTACAAATAAAGTTTCTGGGCTAATTAAATCCTTTCGCAAAGTAGAGTTCTTTTTTTATTGCAATCAGGACACTTTTACTCGCCCTAATAAATTGTGAAGCACCTCGATGTTTTTCTGGAAAACCCAGTGTATGCCACGTTCTCCATGTATGGACTGCACAAGTTTATCAATAGTTTTTCAGTGGGTCAAAGAACTTGAGACATGGATATTGATAAATATGTAATAAGTTAACTGGAAGTAAAACTAAGATATTATTCATCAGAACACGTAACCAATGCAATAAACTCTTAAACATATCAATAAATGTTGGAAACGGTTTCGTTGAACCATCTGGAGAGGCAAGAAATCTTGTCGTAATTTTGATACAAATATGAATTTAAATCACTTGTGAATGTTCTGTGCAACATATCACCTGCATATTAGCCTTGCTCTACGGTACCTTGCTCCGTTGTCTTTATGACATCTTTGATTTTATATTTCATGTTTATTTTTATGATACCGTTATCATTTTTTAAAAATTTCTTTTTGAATTGCTTTCTTCAATTAGATAGTGCAAGAATATACGGCTATAATAAGTTTTATTTATTCTCAGCAGTTTGAACAATTATTTGGCGTATCATTTCCAACACCATTGACATTATCGAATCAAAGTACATCGATTTCTAGCGAACCAAGAGTTACTACTGTCTCTCGTGGTATACAAGTGTGCGAAACTGTTTCACAAGGTGTTCAAACGTGTGATGAAAAAGAACTCCACAAAAATGCAACCAAATCCAACAGTATTTCGACTCAAACGCAGTCTGATACACAAACCGAAATGCACAGGGAAATTGATAAACCAAATATTTCAGATGTTTTTAAGCGTCAAGAGTTTGTCCAAGGGATATTCGAAACTATTTCTACTGATGTGGGAAATGGATGTGATCCAGAGGATTTCGAAGGAAGCATGGAAAGTTTTGCCGGGTCGTTAGATTCTATCGTAGTGTCAGGATCTGATACAGAGGTGCACGAAACGCATGAAATGACAAAACAGTTAGAATTGAGTCACAAGTTTCCCGTAAATTCAGAAGGTAAGAAGCATATTCTTTTTGTCATCGTTTTTTTTTTTGCACACAAGGATATTGATTAATGGTTTTGAAATATTAAAATGATTTTGCCTCAAATTTTGATCAACAGATTGGTTTAAGTTATTTATTAAGTCACTTCATTTTTAATAGATATTAGAAATAGGTGTGCAATTTATCTGCTCTAGTGGCATTCTTTGAATGAAAGTAATTTATTTGTGAAACGTTTTCATAAAATTTTAACATTTTTGAACTAAAGGTTTATGTATATTTTAATAATGCTTTTGCTATGAATTATCCAGATTAAATGCATTGCATCTTGTTTTTTAGTGACACCTTTTATAACATTGAAAATTAATACTAGCAATACAAATTTTCACCGGAGTGCGGCTCTTGATAATATTCTCCAACTTTTGCAACGCCATTGTTTTACTATGGCAGCTTACCCTTGCCTTTGAAGTAGTGCCATCGGAAGCTGTTCCAGATTAGGGGGTCTAATTAATTAAAAAAAGGTCTAATTAATATGATATACTGCACCAAAAATAGGAATAGAAACAAGGTCATAGTGTACCTATTATGAGTGGCACATTTATTGGCATCAGTTCTCCAAACCAAATACGTCTAGTTTCATTAACTCAATGTGTCATTAACATTTCTGGGTCTGTTTCCTAAATTTAAACTGATTCGTTTCTTAGACATTAGTAAAGCTCGTGGATGAGAAATATTTTCATCCATGATAAAGATATGTGACTGGTAAATTGTGGAGCCAATGTGTCTGGTCTTTGACGAAAGCATCCTGGGAGAGGGATCTTTACCTTTCTCTGGAAAAGCAAATATAATTCCTATTTGTAGAAGTGTAGTCGATAGCTGAAAACTAGGAGGTGTCCTAAACAGATGGTAACAGCTTTGATCAAGGCTAAATGCAAGAGTTTCACTTAAATTCACTTGAAGCAATTTTTTTAATAGTTCTTTGTGGTCAACTTAAAAATTAAAACCTAGTTTGTTAACATTTAAAAGAAATCAAAAGGCTGAAAATTAAATGCCTATTTGTGGATGCAGCCACTGCTAAGTGTTTCCTTTTTTTCAGCATTTTTACCAACAATCTACAAAAATGAAACAGAAATTCTAGTTTTCAAAACATCTAAAAATGGACAACCGATTTTCAAGATTCTTTTCCGAATTATTGTCCTCAAGTGTTTTAAAAACAATGTATGTTGTCTTGAACACCGCCGTGATTCAGAAAACCCCACAACACCGCCCGTTTAAGAGCGTAAGCCAAAATCAAAACCTCTGGTTTCGAGTGGGAGGAAAATGTGAAATTTAAATGTTACTATCTCAATTCTCAAACGACCGATATCAACAAACCAGATTTTGTTTCTTAAGTTTCCTATAGGGGATTACTTATAAAATAACGTTTGATGGATTTGAGCAATATTCTAATCACTAGCCTTAATCAAACCCATTTCTCTTTTTCCAATGTTTTGATCAACTCTGACAAATTGATATTTGACTGCATGTACGAACATATAAATGAGAATAAACTGACGTAATTCGACGAGAATAATATAAATGAGAATAAACTAACGTAATTGGACCATCAACCAACTCCTATTTATAACTGATAACTGCCTTTGATAAGTCCCCAAGCAAAGAAATCAGAGCTGTTTTCCTCCATTTAATTATCATTCTCAATCATAAACAGCCTTTAATAATTAACAAATATGATTAATTTAAGATACTGACACTGGAATGTTAATAGTACCCAGTATTTATAAAACAGTTTAACCTAGATTCAAAATCTGGGTTTCTGAATAGCGGGGGTTTACAGTAGCTACAGGATTACCCCAAGGATCCATCCTAGGTCCCTGTTTTTCCTTTTTTGCCCGGTGCACAAAAATACGGAACATCTTTGTCGAACTACCAAAAATCATGTACTGCACGGATTACAATTATTAAAGTTGGTATTCACATCAAAAGAACTGAGCTATTTAAAAATAATGTTTGGCGGATATTGTCGTGGACATGGTCATTGATTCGCGGATATGGTCGCGGGAATCTCTATATATCCATGTGCTCTCAAGCTTTAGAAATTTGATAAATGTTTTTCAATGTTTTTCGAATTTCAGTGAGATGGAAACTTTTGGAAAGTCGATTGTAATGTAAACACAAGCGTAAAAAAATCGTCAAAAGTCATTTGTAACTAGTTCGGTCCTTTTCATTTAAAAATCAACTGTAAGCATTGTAATCCGTTTAGTACACGAGTTTTGGTAGCTCGTAAAATATGTTCCGCTTTGTTTGGCGCACCCAGTGTATAAATGAAACTGTTGAAAACTTAGAAGCAGACATGAGCCTTTTTGCTGACTATACATCCTTACTTGTTGTTGTTAACGGTGTGACTGAGACTGCGCGTAAGCTGAATAATGACCTAATGCGAGATTCGTCTCTTGGCAGTGGAAATCCAGTTTAATGCTGACAGAACTGAAGAGGTATATTTCAACTGAAGGAAGTAACGGTCTCACCGTCTACTTTAACTGAGAAATGTTGAGATATATAAAAAAGAGGAACATAAGCATCTAGAATTAATTCTTGATTATAGCCTTGATTTTCAAATTCATATCAAAGAAGCAGTTGTTAAAGCAATGCAAGGCATTGTTATAATAAAATATCTATCAAAATATGTTTCTAGAGATTATTTGTTCAAATTTATGAACTCTATGTTGGCCGTACCTTATGGGGATATTATCTACCACAATCATGATCCTAATATATATCTAACTATTGCACAAAAACAGCAACAGACCCAATATTGTGCATCACCAGCAGTACCTAGAGCATGGAGAAGTACAAGCAGGCAAACAATGTACACATAAAAAGGGTGGGAAGACCTCTATCAAAGTATGTGATACAGTCGTATGTGTCACTTTTCAATTTGAAAACGAGGAATTATCCTGAATATTTATTTGCTGAAATTCCACAAAAATGACCAATTTTACATTGTTTAAGAAGCTCTCATGTATATACCCCTAAAACATCGCCTTACGAATACTTATTCTTATGACGTACTTTTTGATTGGAATCGGTTATATCATTTAACTAAATCCTCTAATTCTTCAGAGGAATTTGAGTATTTTTTTATACAAATATTGAGAGCAACGAAGAATATTGTTTGTAACATGTCAGATATAACAGGCGTCAGATGCTTCACAAAACTTCGCCTAAAAGGAAATGTGATCGAGAATAATGTACTTTAAAAAGTACAATAGCATTTCTTAAAGCGACAAAAAGCTTAAACTAAAAAAGGCTATAGGCTGAAGTATGGCTACCTATTAGCACATCCATTCCTTTATGTTTTCATGGGAGCTCGGACGCCAAAATCATAGTTACAGATAATTTCCTACCATTCTAATGGAATCATTTCGCGGTCTTCTGTTGTTTTGCCTTTTTGCAGTTTACTTTCGAGCTGTGCTGGTATATTTTAAAAGCAAAACATCAGAAAGAAAATTACAAACAGAATATAGTAATTTTAACGTTATATAAATAAAACCACTTAACTAGGTGACAAATAGTTATGTTCTTTGTTTACTTATGATTTATGGTAAAAGTGCTGTTTAGTTTTTGAGATAGGCAAGGGGGTGAAAAATTATCCGGTCAAAAATATTAATAAATTAGCCCCGTTCTAATAGTGTTAATTGCAGTGCTTACAAGAGACAGCCGCGTACGTTTTTGTCGTAAGTAATGGTTAAAGTTTACGAAATTCGCTCTTAACTTTGATTTGATCTCCTGATATGGATTTAGAATTTCTCTGTTCTCATTCTGTTTTAGGCGTGGTTCTGGGTGGTGTGGAGTCGCAAATGATAAAGGATACAAGTCCAGTGAATCTAAATTTCCTGCATCCGCTACTGATGAATGGAAAAGTCGATTTTTCAGTGGAGCCAATGGTAGAAGTTGAACAACTTATATCTGGAAATTTAATCGATGCTGTTTTTCCTCGGGATGAATCAAAAAGTGTAATTGGAAAAGTTATTGTTTCGAATGAAGCAAAACTGGAAAGGAAGAAGGAAGGTGTAATATTATTGAATGAAATTAAGTTAAAGGGAGGCTTTAAAGGAACATCAGCTTCTAGTTTGGCTTCTATTGGGGAACAACCAAAAGTCGAAACAACCAAAGGGAAGACTGAAGAGGATGTGTCTGCTATTGGGACAAAAGTCAAAAACGTTAAGAATATAATTGCAGTTGACGAACAAAAACTGAAGCTAAAGAGAAATGAGTTAGAAAAAGGTGTTTCGACAATGAACCCTGTTATTTTAAGTAAATGCTCGAAATCAGTTAATTTAAATTCTCTAGAATCTGACAAAGGTAGAGAAGCCAGTGATAGTGAGTCACTGGTAAAAAGTTTTGAAGAAACCTTTCATGTTGAATGTTTAGAAAATGTTAGGGATTGTGTTGATGGAATTTCTATTAAATTGCACAATGTGGAGAAGATTGAAGCAGTTGTTACTGAAAGTTTATTTGAGAACATTTCCTCTCAAATTGAGCCCGTTATTTCTGGTGACGTAAAGATTCTCAAGGATTCGTCTCAAAGCTCGGAGAAAAATATAACAAGTAAAGAAGAAAACTCTAACATCAACCGTGTTATTAATAGAGATGTTCAAGGCATCCCAGATAGTTCTGTCGATTGCAAAAGTCTACACTCTGACAAAGAGCCTTGGTGTATGAAGTTTCAAAGCCAAGAAACCTCTGTTAATCGTAACAAGTCTAACCGTGTTTTGGAGCTTAGTGCAGATGTTCCACTCAGTCTTCAAAATACAAATGATAGTGTACCTGTTTCATCTGCTAACAGCAAAGCTTTATCTGGAGATACTCATTCTTTTTCTTGTTTTATATCAGATGACCAGGGAAAAGTAAAACAAAATACACATACCATGGAAAGTTTATCAGGATCAAAGCTTTGTACTAATTTAGAGGCTATACCCTGCTCTGATATGGATATGGAAGCCGTCAATGATGGAAATACAACACTGTTTCCCCATTCTGACGAAGATTCACCTTCTTCGTGTACTAAGAAAGATATATCTGGTCCTAATTCCAATACTGAGACTGCTATTCGTTTTCAACACGACAACGAAGCTAGAACTGATACTGATATTTTGTCTTCTATCCTGCGTGACAACGAAGCAGCCCCGAGTCCTCTCCAAAGTACAAATGAGTCGGGTAACTGCTCATATGATGATGAAACTGATGTATTTTATGACGACAGTGGCCCCGATGACATAGTCAGTCAAAATCAAGATGATAATTTAGCTACAGAAAATAATCCTATCGAGAAAATTCTAAAAGAGCGAAATGATGTAGAAACACATAGCAATGGTTCAAGTTGCGAAAACAGCACTGGTATCGTAGAGGGTGTGTCGAAAAATGGTGATGGAGGTACGGAAAATGAAGATCCAATGATTGTACGGAATATTTCTGTTTTGGAAGGCAATGTTTCTCGACCAGCGAATCCACGAAGGAAATACAAAAACCGGAAAGCATATTTTAACATAAAGGAAAAGGTAAGGCTTTAACGATCTGAGTGGACTTTTTATCTAGAATGAATTGAAAATAAATTATTCCAACTTCATTGCTTTTCGATCTTTTGTAAGAAATCATTTTGCATTGCGATAAAAAGTAGCCAATTTATGTGTTACTGTTTTTTTTAACTACAGGAGGAAATAAGAGCATACGCAAAAATGGAATTTTATTTTATTAAGTGCTCGAAATGTTTTATTTTAAATTTTAAAGGCATAAAGGAAATATTTTTAAATTTGAATTCGAAAACAATTGAGGATATCTGAAATTTCCTCTTTTGTACAAAAATTGAAATACCCAATTATTAGTTCTATGTAAGCAGTAACTATGACTCTAGAGACCTTAACTTTAAAGGCACGTTGCTGTTGATGTTATTGGCTAAACGTCAATATGAAATAACTCACAAAAGATCTGTTGTTTAAAAATTGGCAAACCTTTATGAAGTCAGATTGTTATAAATTCATTAATTTCGATAGCTATAGAAATATCTGTAGCTTGTAAAATTACTATTATTTTTCTTTCTCTTGTGTACTCAATAAACAGTGTACCTTTAACTGTTTGCTTTGTTATTCTCTTTAAAATAAGCTCTGGTATTAGCGTTGGTAATAACGTTTTTGAGCAAATAATTTTTTTTTATTATTTTTTATTTTGAAAATATTCTAAACATATAAAGGCATTTTCCCAAAAAGTTATTTTAAAAATTCCAAGTAGACATTGGGTATCTCGGGATGACCAAGATTTGACGGAATTATAGAAAATAAACTATGTAAAGAGGGGTAGAGAAAAGGAACAGGGAAAGGGAAAGGAAAGATGGTATCGAGAATTATGGACACAAAACTGATTTATTGGAAAATGTTAACAAAGATCAGCATTAGATTGGTGACTTAGTCAGAATATTAGGCTTGCTTTATATTGTTTGCAGATGTGATGATGGTAGGAAAACTTTAATTTGTCTTTCGTTAATTTGACACGTTCAGGAAGTTGTGTGTTTTCTGTTCTACTGCATACGTTCTGGTGTACATATCTTATCATATAACAAAAACAAACTAGAACCACCTTCATAGATTCGTGTTTACGGTAGTCTTCAACACGATTCTAAACACACTGGATTGGCCTTTACCCGTGTCTTAGGGCCTGTTTACACGAGGTGGGCCAGCCCACAAAGGTGAGATCTGGGAGTTCTGTACGATCATCTGTTTAATTTATCTTTGCGTTAACATGAGCGTGGGTTATCTCACCAACTGTAAGCATCGCATGGTCCGCAGAATATCACTGACCACTTGCCACTTTTCTTCATGTCGTGACGGTGATTGCTTATATGTTAGATTTGGTCGTCCATCACTTTGCATTTACTAATCATTCTGAATCAGTGTCCTGATAATTATCATTGATTGTTTCGTTGGAAGTCAAAAGATTTCGTTTGAAGTCTAACGTATCAACAACATACCTCAGAAAACGTTAGCCAAAATGAGACCGGGCCGTTTATCCGTTTCTTTGTAACTTTAAAGTGAATTTTAGCTAAGGATATGGGCAATGCTAACCAAGTTGAATCTATATTTGACGCCTTTTTGCGCAATGATCCTCTTGCAACTTGCTTAGATTTTCTCAACTTTGTTTTTAAAAAACAGATTTTTTATTAATAAAAGGAATATATATATATAAGAATGTTATGTTTATATTATGTAACATTTAATTATAAATATTAACGATAATAATGAGCGACGTTTTGATGTCATCTTAACATTTTCAAGCTATATGAAATAAAAGACATTGTTTGTATATATAGAAAAATATACAATAGAGAGATTTTTTATCACGTGGTGAGAATTTTGGCAAGACAAGAAATAGGAGAAGGAAATTCCCATAAGAATAATTCTCCCTTTTAAGGATCAAACATCTGCTCAGGCTGTGAAAAAACAATTGCAGAATCTCGGTAATAAGATCAAGAAAGAAGTTTTGCCTGTTTTTACCAGCAGAAAAATCGGCGAACAAGTAAAATCTCGGGAACCAAGCCTCCCATTGTGAACCTACAATCCGTTGTTTATTATTTTAAGTGGGATCTGTGCGATGTAGATTATATCGGTTATACATGTCGACACTTGTACCAAAGGATTGAGGAACATAAAGCGTCGGCCATCGGTTGCCAGATCAAAGAACAGCATGGAATGCAGCCTGAGAATTTGCACAAGCAATTCATTATATTGCCCAAATATCGAGGAAAACCGATTGTCTAATCTACGAAATGTTGTTCATTAAAGATTTGAAGCCAAAATTGGACAAGCAGTCAGATTCTATCGCCGCCAAATTGTTCATTTAGTCTTTTTGGCGCCAATAATCTGAACCACCAAAATTCTAACCACGTGATAAAAAATATCTGATGACATCGAAATGTCGCTCATTATTATCGTTAATATTTTTAATTAAATATATATATAGCTCTAGTTATAAAATTGTGAACACGGATAAATAGAAATACCACTCACTTGGACTCCACTGAAAGGCGAAGTAGTACTTCAACAGGAATAAAAGAGATGGTCGTATAGGGGGGAAGGGGGTTCTTGTTCTCTGTTCCCTGTTCCCTGGCATAATTATCATTTGTTCCCTTGTTCCCTGATAAATTTTAAGAATGTTCCCTTCAAAAATACTGAGGTCTAAGGAAATCGGTAATAACCCATTTAAAAATGTTTTTTAACGGGAAACGTTTTTCCTATTTTCTTTAACGATTTTACCTTTTTCTGTAACTTTTTACAACAGGGTATTCGGACAACTTTTAAAAGCGAAAGGAGTGGATTTTCCTGGATACCAGGACATAATTTAATAATTAGCCAAAAGAGGAGTTCGCTTTTCTTGTTGTAAAAGTGATTGAAGTTGACAAGAAATGAAACAGACAGATCATACAGGCCCTTCGCAAAATTGCCATAATAGGTTATATAATATGAGTTATAATACCCGATCCATGCTGGAACAATATGCCATGATGACGAAGCGTGTACTGGGATAATCTAGCCAAGTTTCGTTGTAGTGATCATAAGCTATGCATTGAAACTGATAGAAGAGAAAATATCTATCCCGAGAAGCGATTTTGACTTTTCTGCAAGAAAATGAGGAGAATTTCTAATTTACTATCCTGTACACTCGGAAAATCAGACACACCGGTTGGAAATTTCATTGGAGGAGAGAAAACTTCATTCATGGTTCAACCCCGATTCGAGGAAAGACTTCATAAATGAATAACTTTGAATAATATTGGGGAAGGTCGTCCCCTTTTGCCCCCTTTTCGGCGCTTCTGCAAAAGGTAGAACAAACTACTTCTCTTTGCTAAAAATGTTTTCCAAACTTTTCACTTCTGTCCTCTGTTGGTGTCTTATGTGCAAATCATTGAAGTAGCCAAATTTGTCAGGCATAAGTTCAAAGTGACCTACTTGAATTAACTGCCTTACTTGCTAAAGCAAACCAATGAAATTTATTTTTTCTTTATAATGGAGGTTAACCGTCTGTTTGTTTATTGTAATTGTGTATACGTTTTTATAAAATCTTCTATAATAAGCCCATTAAATTTTATGAAGTTTCCAGTAGTGGTACAGCATGTCAGTAATATCGAAATTGAAAATTAAAATAAAAAATTGAAATTGAAACATCAACGCAACTTAACAAAATATGATGTATCACACATTAAATGAGCACAACGACCACAAACATAAATAGTAGCACTGCATTTCTGACTCTTTGTGGAGCTAAGTGAGTCATTTTGCAATTTATTAGGTTGGATGAGTGTGACATGTGTCATACTCAATTCTTTAATCAATCAGTTTTGCAGTAATGACTGTTAAGGTTTACAAATCAGCAAATTTTATCAATTAATTCTCTTTTGAGAAACTTCCCTGCATACCAACAATGTTCCCTGATCCTTGATCATAAATTGAATGCTCCCTGGTTCCTTTACAGACAATTATTTGTTCCCGTGTTTCCCGGTCATTTTCAGGTATGTTCCCATGCTCCCCAGAGTCCCTCATAAGTGGATATCTTGTTTCTCATTGCAACCCATCTTAAACAGTCTATTTGTGCCCAGAGGGAGCAGTACCACCTTACTTGGACAGGGAGGCGTGTCCTATATTTTGGGTCTGGTATTTCGATTCCATAACTATATTTTTGGGTCTGAACATTTTAAACCTTATATTTTAGTGTAAAATATTAAGAAATAGGATATAAATGTTAATAAAAAAATACTATTATACATTTTGGTATGGGCATTCGTTATATTTTTGGATATTCGTTTGAAGAATAATTTAAGGTGCAGTGATGACCAATTTGTGCAGTGATGGATAGAAAATGTGCAACGATGAATAAAGTTTTGTGCAATGATGAATTATTTCACTTTTTAGTTGAAAATACTAAAAATACTATTGTTTTGAAGTTTTCAGAATAAAGACAAATGAATACAAACTATTATCGAGAATCAAATAATAATAGCATTTATCTATAAGTTGAACTCGACTTAAACCAAACTTAATAAGCAAAATAATATACAGTTTATCATAAACACAATCGATGTGTGAAAACAAAGTGATAAAGACAAATAATATAATTGTGTTTCAGTTTTCAGTTTCAGTTTATATTTATAATTCAAATTCTACTGCATTAAGATACAACAATATAAGTAGATACTATGTTAC
>JAYJMH010019128.1:0-20218 GCA_036873815.1 Phacellophora camtschatica
TTGCACAAGCAATTCAAAATATTGCGCAAATGTCGAGGGAAAACAGATTGTCTAATCTACGAAATGTTGTTCATTAAGGATTTGAAACCAAAATTGAACGAGCAGTTAGATTATATCGCCGCCAGATTGTTTACTTACTCTTTTTGGCGGAAAAACAATTGCTAAGAAAAGCAAAAAATTCTCAATTTCTCAAATTACCAAGTTATACAGCAACCCTCCTTCTAGATTATTTACATCAGCTAGTGAATAAAAATTAAAAGAAACACAATAGACCTTTAATACGCTCCAAGAAACTGCAAATTAAGAAATTGAGGCTCAGAATCTTTATGAGAACAATAGAAGAACAATAGACTGATTTGATAAACAATGACGCTCAATTTAAATAATCAGTTTCTTAAATTAGCGAGGATCTACTGCATACGATTGACAACAAATAAAACTTACAATTTTCTCTGATTCGCCTTTCCAATAGCTATAGTTGCTGTTTATGTATTCCATAGCCTCAGAAACGCATGCAAATTCTGCACAGGAAAAGATGGAACAAATCAAGGCCAAAAAAATTATTCAAAAAATAATTTTAAAAATTAACAACTGGGACATGTTTTCAAGCTCTATATATATATTTATTATATACTGTACCGGGTGCGGTAGACCAACAAAATGTCATCCGTTTGCTGGGCTATCCTGAACATTCTATTCTATTCTGCAATTAGGCCGTAAATATTCTCGAAAGATTAATTTAGATTTTGAGATATCACTCGAGATTCTGTGATAATTCTATAAGGTACCCAAATAACGAAAATAAAAATAATGTGTTTCGAAGTGAATTGGAAACATTTCTGGAATGTCCATTCCATAAATTATCGCGCGAAGTCGATCAAACCACACAGATACCAAGCATGAATGGCCAATGAAACATTTCAACCATTATTTTGAATTAGCATACTTTTACACTTCACATCTGTATGATCGACTTTAGGTAGTAGCCATTGAATTCACTTAATAGACTTTTCATAAATCTTTTCAATTCATTTCGGAATCTAAAGAAACACACATAATTTTTATTTCTTTTTATATGGTGCATAAGAATCATGTCAAAAGGTTGACTCAAAGTCATATTTCATATTTTTTATATAAAGTTCATATTTTTCTAAATCCAAAATTAATCACTCGGGCATCTGTCTGTGTTAATTGCATGGCCTAGTAACAAATATGATTTTCAGAATAGCCAAGCAAAAGGCGGAAATATTTTTGGGACACACGGTATTTATTATATTTATTATATTTATTTATTTCAGCAAATATTCATTTCAATTTTCCAACATTTCAACATAGTTGTGCATGGCTGCATAATGTTTTGAAACTAATGCAAAAGTATGTTCCTTAAAAGAGTGAATTGAATAGCATAAATAAAAAATATTCGATGATGAAATTCAAAAATAAATTACTCACTGTCCCAAGCTGAATAAAGATCAATCACAAAATATTCAATAAATGAAATCTGAAAGTAAAAAGAAATAAATATATGATTCAATTATTTAGCAGCATTAATTATCGAATATAGAGTGGGGGTTTAAAGCCTCTATGATGTACTAACCAAATGAGGTACCATAAAACCTCGAATAAGCCTCCTCGGGGCTAATTAATTTAGGACTTTTTAGATGGGGGCTAATACAAAGGGGGCTTATTCGAGGGGATGGCTTATTAAAACCTCCCGGGTAGCTACGCAGAAAAAGTATATAAATACAAAATTTTCTTTATACAATGTAATATAGCATGCTTCAATGCAATTAAAATTTGGGGGTGAGGTTTTATTTGAGGGGGTTTATTGACATTTAGTGGGGGTTTATTGACACTATCAGCTCTATGGTGGGGGGCTTATTCGAGGGGGGGCTAATTCGAGGATTTACGGTACCTCTTAACAGGTAAACATATAGATATATTTACCTGGGATTGAGGAACGTTGCACGTCTGCCTGTCAAAAACAGGCATAATGATAGGTAAACCACGTCGCTTCTCTTCTTCCGTCTAAATGAGATAATTAATCGATTAATACAGAATAATTCCTACTGTAAAACAATAATATTTTACTTTAAACTTTACGTCAATTGTTCGGGTCACTTATTGCATGTATTGCATGCATTCTATTACTCATCATATGTATTTCTATCTTTTTTTTTTATGTTTATAAGTAATTAAAAGTACGGCCTAACACTGAGCGTGTCAGTGCTGAAAGTTCCTTTATTTGTGAAAAGTTACAGCTTCAAATAGTTTTACTAATTAACTGAAATAAAACAAACACTTTTAATGCAGACTTAGGGTTAACATATTACTGACCACTGTCACTGTTATTAAACACAAAAAACCGGTTTCTTCTGGTGCATTTCAAGCGAATTACACATTTCATGAGAATTAATATTCGGTTTTAACTGTTTAAATTTTCTATACTTAAACTTGAAGATCTATATAAAATGTAAATTGCCAAAATAATGCATTGTATACACTATGACTCGCAAAACACTCCCGAGATATTAGAAGATATTTTTATTAAAAATGAAAACACACATAAATACTACACAAGACAAACAAATGACTATCAGATTTACAGAGCAAACAAAAAATGGGGTGGCCAAATGCTCAAAAATAAAGGCGCAAGTATCTGGAACAACCTTTGCTCGAACATTAAAAATATTTCAAATTTAAAGTCCTTCTGTTCTAGATTGAAGTCTAATATCATTACTGAACATTAGAAATCTACAATTCTGAATTTTTTTACATCATAATATTTATAACTGTTAATTGCATTGATTCTTATTAGCTTTCAAATTTTTAGAAAAATCAAATTAAACTTATCTTCATCGTATGTTGTTTGATTTTTGATTTTTGATTTCGATTTCCTTTAACTCATGATATCATTGTAATTGCAATTGTAATTGTAATCTCATTGTAATTTCAATTGTAATTGTAATCTCATTGTATAACTTTTTACGAATTACTCTTTATTTAGATTTTACGTTAGCGGCCCAGGTTTATTAAGCTCTGCTTTCCTTGGGTCGCATAGAAATACTGCTTTTGTAACATGTAATTTAGACGATATTTTTATGAAGAAAGTTGAATTGAATATCTATCTTCAGCCAAAAAAGCATTTTAATCAAACGATAGTGTTGTTTTCAAAAAGCCTTTCAGTTTCATAAAAATACGTCACATTTGATCCCAGACTCCAATGAATAATGATGAACAGTTTCATTTTCTGGTATCAAAACAATCATGATTTACATTTTTATTTTTCATAACAAAAATTTGGACATTCTATATGGATGATTTTTTATCTTTGTGGTTTTGATTGATTTTTCGTGTTTGATTTTGTTTTGTTGATTTCCCTCGCAACTTGGGGGTAATTGCGAAGGAACATGCTGTTTATCAGTCAGATAAACCTGCACGTGTCAAGGACACTTATCACTGTTGCAAGTCCACCGATAGCGAAAGACCACAGCGAAAAAGCAAGAAGGTTGTCTTTTCATCAGAAAGAAAATGCCTTCCACCGTTCGTCCAGCAAATCACGAAACTGCGTGTCACGAAGAGAAGCCAATCAAAGAAAATTCACGTTCAGAGTTTCACGGACCTCAAAATAAAAGCAAAAGTTACCACAATCCTGTTGTATTGATTGAAAATGACGAGAAGGATGATGAAAGAGAACATCATCATGCTGATCTTGAGGAAAATGGTGAGACAGAATTTAAAGAAAATTACACAAGACTGAACGATATCCTGAAAAAATTTAAAGAAAGAGTGAAACTTCTCAGAGTTAATGATCAAGTCAGAGAATTGCAAACAACGCTTAGGGATAGGTAATGACGATATTTTCGTGCTGCTGAATTGACTGGTCTAGTGTTTGGTGGTGTCGCGCGTGGGCCTAAATTATACTTTACGTCATTAAATTATGATCACAAAATTAGATGAATAATTTGTGACTAATGGCTATTTTGTTAATGACCTTTCTTAACATTTTGTGTGGCTAAATGAATTGTAATTTCCTGTCAAACAGTAATTCGAAAAGTACTACATTTTTTCTTTCTCCAAGCAGACAGAAAGTGACTTACAACTTTTAAAGTATACCAAAGACCAAATGTCACCAAGCTAAATATATACATATAAGTGAATACCCCACAAAAACATATAAGTACCAAATAGATTGTTTACAATTATTTAGGTTAGGGATGGAGAAAGCCAATTTTAGACCGCTACTTTGGCCCATTGAAGACCTTTTCCAGGACCTTGAAATGGGTCAATACCGTAACAATTCGATTAAGCCCTGGGGGGCTTATTCAAAACTCGACCTTTAATAGGGGGTTTATTCAAAAGTCAGCATCCCTGAGAGCATTATCTAAAATAGAAACATGAGTATTACTGTTACCTAAAAAAGTTATCTTATATGAAACTAAACACAGGTATGGTAGTACAAAAAAGAATTCTGGGAAGTTTGTAATCAATGTGTTGTCTTTCTTACTGAATCTGACAGAATATCAGAGGGGAGCTTATTTGATTTCTGTTTTGACAAAATAGGGGGGCTAATTCGAGAGGGAAGGCTTATTTAAAAATTCACCTTGAAGAAGGGGGCTTAATCAAGAGGGTGGCTTAATTGGATTATTACTGTATTTAAAAAATGCTTGTGTAATTAAAACTTGGCACAAATTTGTTAATTACATAGCATATTAAATAAAACTTACCACACAGGAATCAAAAAGGCTGTTTAACTAACATAAAATTTGATTAAGCTTCCCTGAGAGTATTATCTGAAAAAAAGTATTATCTTAGAAAAATGAAGAGATTATCTAAAAAGAGTTGTCTGTTTTGACAAAGTAGGGGGGGGGGCTTATTAAAAAAATCACTTTCGAGAGTAGCCTTCATTGTGAGCTTTTAAGAATTAAAAACCACTGTTTGTTTCAGTCCACATTTTGACATTAAAACAACCTGATTGCTTGTATATCGACTTTGGGAGTCTGATTTGTGAATCTTTTCAAATTTTAAACTCCGAAAGCGTCACCCAGTATCTGTCAATTTGCTGGTTTCTTTTGGAAGAAAATTTTACAACCTGCTAATAAACTGGAAAAGTCATTTAAAATTATAAGCCCCATCGTGTTCAAGGAAAACATATTTTTTTTTTTTGTTCATACCTTCAATTATAAGCCCCAGCTGTTATTTTTTTAATATGATGCTTTCAATTATTTTATGTGGCATTTTCAGCATGAAATATGTTTTTAGAAATAAATGATCACTGAATTTTTATTTTTCAGAGATACGTCAAGGAGTGATTTCATTTTTTATGCTGACAGACTTGTAAGTTTCTTTTGTGACTTTTTACCTGCCCTGTACCCAATTCAAACATATACCCTGGTGTATACGTTTAGTCAATGTATATAAGTTGACCCTCCAAACTCAATTGCCAAATCTTTGAATTCTATTTTGCCTTTTTTATAATTTGACTGACTGTATACTGTTAAATTGAGGGTCTGCTTTTACCCAATTTTTGGATCCCACAGATATGGATTTCTTTTACATTGAGAGTTCAGCCCTAAATCAATATTTGTGGGTTTTGTCAGCAACTTTTTAAACAACTGTCAGCAACTCTGTAAATTCAAAAGAAAAAGAAAATTTGATATTTGAGGTATGTGATTGCCGAATGATTTTTGGGGTCCGAAAACTAGTTAACATTGGGTATCTCAAAAACCACAATAATATTTGGTTTCACCAAAAAAATTATCAATATTTGGGGGCCAGCAAGAAAACACTGACATATTGACTGCTGACACCCATATTGAAAATTAGGAAGCACCCAAGTTCCCCCTCCCTGGGTCTAAATAATTATTTCAGAACAATCCAAGACGAAACTTCCAGAATGCAGAGGCAGCAGTACAGCTGCAAAGATAAATTTCTGAGTACATTAAATCCTTCAGGGGGAAGAGACTGGGGGGATACCCTCTTGCTTCTTGCAGTCTGTTTCTTGAGGATAATTCTATGTGTGAAATGAATCACAGAAATACAGTCAAATCCCAGTACTTTTTTCTGTAGATAAGACTTGTTGTCGAAGAAGGGCTGAATCAATTGCCATTTGATGAGTGCATTGTGACAACACCTACAGGTGATTCATTATCTTCAATTGTAATTTTATTCATGAGGTATGCCAAAAATATTGTGACCCAGGAAATCAAGAAGCTTAACAAGCCTGGGCCATTTTTAAAAGATCAAGTTATTATGCAGAAGTATTGAGATAATAAGATTGACAGCAAACATGTTACAGCAAAGTATACATTGTAAAACATGGCATGGTCTATGCATGATAAGAATGTGATTGCAAGAATTAGCACATACCTATGATGTAAAAGAATGAGGAAGCATGGGATTTATCTATTGTTATAATATGTGTAATTGATTTAATTTATAAAAATATTTACACATTTTTGCTTGCATTGGCTTGATTCAATTTTTATAGGTATATATTGGCTCAAAAATGTACTCGTAAGCTCTTTACAGGAAATTAATTGACAATTAATTGCACACATTTTAACATTTAACATTTTTGAAGCTACTTAATAACTTATGGTTTTTCTGAATATGTTCAATCAAATATCAAATAGAAATTTTAAATTGATAATTGAAATAGTGAGAAAATGCATTGTATATTTTTATCATGATTTGGTCATCAAGTGGTCCTTGTTATGAGAAGGTTTTGAAATTGATATTATTTATGCTGGAAAAGCTTGCTTGAATTTATGCAGGATTGTAATCATTGTATTTTTGCATAGTCAATGGCTATGTGACAACACAACAAAGTAAATCTAAAGGAAATCATAGCATGATCCAGAATGTTATATATATATATTAAATGAATATGAAATTACTGTAGTAATGCGATTAAGCCCTAGGGGGTGCTAATTCAAAACTCAACCTTTGATTGGTGGGCTTATTTGAGAGGGGGGAGGGGGCTTATTCAAAAGTTAGCTTCCCTGGGAGAATTATCTAACAGAAAGCATGCATATTATCTAAAAAAGATGGAGACTATTATCTTATATGAAACTAAGCATAGTTATATGGCCATACAAATAAAAATTCTGGAGAGTTTGTAATCAATGTGTTGTCTTTTTTACTGAATACAGAATATTAGAGTGGGGTTTATTCGATTTCTGTTTTGGCAAAATAGGGGGGCTTATGTAAAAAACCACCTTCAAGTGGGGGGGGGGCTTGATCGAATTATTACTTTAAAGATTACTTTCAATCTTATTTTAGGCTCAAATTACAAGGGACTTAAATTTAGAAGAGGAATATGTGGTGTCAGCATTGTTAGAAGTGGTAAGTAAATGACTGTTGAAGTTTGGTAAAATGGATACAACTAGATTTCTTTGCCTTCTTCCTTGTTTTAATATCGATTGCATTGTTTTTATTAGTGAAGAATTTTTTTAATGAAATTTAATTGAAATGAATAGGCCAATAGGGCCTGTTCATGTGAGCCTGGTTATTCTACCCAGTTAGGATATCTCACCTGGTCAGTCTTGGTAATATTAGGCTTGGCACAACTGGAAAGTCACATGCCCAAACATAGTTTCAACCAGTGATGGGTTTTTTGTACTTAACAAAACGATACTTTGGTAACCTGTAGAAAACGCCTGAAAAAGCCTAGGAAATATGTTTTATTTCATTAGCTATTTATTGCAAACTCTCAAGTTCCTATCAATGATCTGACCTTTCCACATTCAAATTAGTAGGCCTATTTCATAAAGCTTTTGCTTTCTTTAAAATAAACGATTTTAATAATTTATAATAATAAAATTAACGATTTTAATAATTTAATTTGCAAAAAATGTTAATCAAGATAAGTAGCATTGAATGTTTATAAAAAAAATTTATCAAGTGCATTCTGTTTTTGTCATTAGCCAGATATATATATTTTAGATCAGAGGATTGAGGGTACAAATAGGTTTCATTTTATTTTCTATACAATTCATTTAAGGAGGGTCGAACCCTTAAATTTAATGATTGATTTTCAAGGTGCCCTGGTCTATTTAAAAACTTACAATGTAAAATTAATAATTATATATGTATATACAAATACTTCATATTGAAAACCTAAAAAGGACAAAATTTTAAAAATAAAAAAAGAGGACAAAATTCTAATTAGTTAAACAAATTGTTTAAAGCTAATTACAGTGTCTTGAGCAAAATTCCATGCGTGCAATTGATCATAGAAATACAGTAAAATCCCAGTATTTTTTCGTAATTTCATGCGTGTGGCGATGTGCGTGCGTGCGTGCGTGCGTGCGTGTTTTTTAAAATATATATATTCGTATAAAATATTACGATACAGGTTGCATTCTACAATATTTTATAATTACTATGCAACACTACAGGGACGATGCCACGAGGAGCAAAAGACAATGACAACCCCATGACCATTTATATAAAGACATGCAACTAGGCTAATAACTACACGATGCCACACATACATATAATTAATATTATAATAAAAACAGACACTTAAAATAAGAAATTACAGGTACGTTACTAAACTAAGGAATAAATATATATATAAGTGAGTTAAGCACAAGATTTAGGGGTATTTAATTATCAGGATCATATTATCATACGAAACGTTCCGTTCTTGAAATATACAAGATAGTAGATTCTAGGATAGATTTGTTTACTTCGAGTGGCAACTTTTTATCGCCGTACAAAAGAATCTGTAAAAGGACAGTATTTGGAACGTCAACGAAATCGAATGAGCGCAGCACTGGAAGGACACCAGCGAGGAGGTCACGCATTTGTTCGTGCGTGCGTGTGATGGCACACGAGAGGCTATTCCACAATTTAGCACTTCTAATAGAAAAACATTATATAGTTCAGAGGACCTTTTCTTCGGTAATCGAAGGTCTCTTAAAGTATTCCGAAGATTACGAGAAAAACATTTGGAGTTTCTGGTTTCTCAGGCTCTTCAGAGATCTGGCCAACAGGGCTGCGAAAAAGTTAGCAAAATGACCAACTAACCCAACCAAAAAACGGGAGGGGCAGTAGCCCGTCTGCCCCCATTGCTCTGCCCCTGTTGGCAACAATCCTTCTTTGAAAAGGATTTTTCAATTATTTTATTTCATTTTAATTATGTTCTTCTACTCCATTACTTCTTCTACATGTAGAGAGATATATATTACTCCGGGAAATTTTGAAAAGTTTCTTCATCTCAACTGTTTACTGTGACCTAGACCATGTTTGTTTCATGTGCCTTTTAAACCTCAATCAAAAAGTTAACCAATGACATAACAAGAGCCTGGAATGATGTGGACACCTTTGTTTTTTCTCCGCTTTTTTTTAACCCCATAGAGCTTGCTCCTCCGGAGTGGTTTCGAATTTTGTGATAACTTGTTTTATCCATGCTTACTTTTGGTCGTTGCAAGGATTTTGACTATGTTTGAAAATAATTTGTTTTTCCGTTTTTCTGTTTAATGAGGTACCGATAATTTCAACACCATGTGAGGTTATAGATGTTCTCAGAAATAAATAAATTCTAAAGCAATCATTTTAGATCGCACGCCTGAGCTTTTTAAGGCGTACGAATAGCTGCACGCCACGCTAGCTGGCCGAGAAATTTTTCATCCCATGTTCACACGAGACACATGTCCTGGGATGAATTTTGGTACCTTTGAACTTTGTGTTTGAGTTCGCTTGAAATTTTTTGAATGCCTGGAGTATTTGACTGTAATTTTTCTATTTTTGGGAGAGTAAAAGGTTTTATATGCATTACGGTTCAAATAAATATAGATCCCAGAATCTATGCGTTGGCTTTTTTGATAAGTTAAATTTTCTTGAAAGTCATGCCAAATGTTTTTTAATTTGTAGGCGAAGCAATGGAAAAAGGACTGCGGGAGTGTTGCAGATCAATAAGAATAGGAAAAGTCTTGATCAAAACTGACGAAGAAACAAATAAACCAGTGGTGGGAATGAATTTTTAAAATTTCAAACTTTAAAATTCCAAAAAATTTAAAATTTCCGGACAAACATGGCATAATCTTTGAATTTTTTGAAAATTTCACATACATTTTTTTCGTTCTGGCAAAGACAAGTATCAATTGAAGAAACATTTGAGACAAAAAAATATGGGCTGATTTTTTTGAAAGTCATAGAGGATTCATATAAGAAGGGTTCACAATAAGGAACCTTCCTCTTGCCGTCCCAGACCTTTTTCCTGGAACATCCTGTATCCAGCTACGACATTTGTGTGGTTCCCAAACTTGCCGAATTAAAATGCATTGTGCAGATGCTGTATACTACTGATCAGAAACTGTATATCCCGTGGTGGCCCGCTAATTAGAAATCGTCAATATCGCATCACGCCAAGCAGAGGCGAATTTTGTAATAATAGTGAAATTGACACTGGTTTTGAAGCGATTATCCCTTGAGAACAAAGCGAAACTCTCTCAACTGGAAAATGAAGCATCTCCTCCGCAACATTGTTTCTTTTTGTTTTCCAGTTGAGAGAGTTTTGCTTTGTTCTGGAGGGATATTCGCTTTGAAACCAGTGTGCCAGTTTCACTATTGTTACAAAATTCCCCACTGTTATCATGCCAAACTACAAAGTTTGTGTAAAGCCAAACTTTGCTGACAAAGTGTTGGGCAGCTGGAAGTGTCCTTATCACAGGTTCTGTAGGCACAGTTTCGTGTTATTGAAAAAGGTCAATGGACAATTTTTAAAGACTTAAAAAATCAATTCTACTCAATTTCCGATCAGCGCTCGAAAGGTTTTTTGTGCCTGTGACTTTTTTATTTGGGGAGGTTCTAGTTGGGTATAAATCATTGCACGCTTGTATGAAATCTACGTTGCGCACACGAAGATACCACTTGATTTATATGTGACTGCATAAAACTTTGTGCCTGCGAAGGCTGGTCTCTGAGCAGAGGTTCCAACTTTCTCGACCCAAATTTCCAATAATCATAGCTATCGACTTGCGAAAACCTAATACAATTTTGCTGCTGGACACTTTCTGTTATGGATTGTAATTATCCTATTTATTTTTAGGTTTGCTATGCAAGGTTTCCACCAGACATTGAAAAAAGAAGGGTATTCTTAATGTATCCACTTTTGAGTAAGTATTTTCTTCCATGTTCTTGTCAAAATTCTCTCTATTCAGTACTGGAGTTTTTTTTAGTAAAAGTATGCAAAATTTCCAGTAAACGATATTTATTTATTATTTTATTATTCACAATTATACCGTCTTTTTCGAAAATTCTTCTCCAGATGTCTTCTGTTGAAAGGTCTGATTCTTCGGACTTAAATTTATAGTTTGAGTTTTTCCATATAAACTATGTTTAAGCTTTCTGATTTTGTATTCTGCCATACGTTCAAAGCATCTGGAGTTCTTTGGACTTGCCACAAGTCCATGTATTCCCGTTTTAATTCAAAGTGAAAACTGTGAATTTCTAAGTTGCCTTTCCTCCGTTCTTAAATTCTTTACTCGGATTAGAAATTAAATTGACTCGTGGCAAGTCTAGAGTTCATGCCGAGCTTTGTCTGCATTTACCTGCAAAATATATGAAGTTTCATGTGTTTAGCAATAGGCTAGACCGCCCTTTCCAACGTAAAATGGCTAAGCAACAGTAGCTAAATTTCCTGAAATATTTAGAATTACAAGGCGAGGCGATTTGCAATTACCTTAAAATGTTTCACCATCATGGAGCGTATTCAACATTTAGCATAGAAACAAACGGAAGCCAGGACATATTCATTCAACTGTTTTGAGATATTTTCGAAGCAATCGATTTTTCTGTCTGGTTTCATTGAGTTTTATAAATTTTTTCTCTCAACTTTTACAGACAGTGGAGGTACTGTATCAACAGCAATCGATGTTCTCGTTGATTCTGGTGTGGAAGTTGAAAATATAATTCTACTAACATTATTTGCCACGTACAGTGGTAAGCAAAAGTTTTTAGATATTTAAGCAAATATTTAAGCGTTGATTTTTTTGTTATTCGAGCTGCGTGTTACAATTTATTTTGCAGGGCATGTTTTTATCACAGTGTGAAGAATTTCGATTTTATTGTTTTCCCCTGAACGTTACAGATTGAATGAATAACGAGGGTAAATATGCAGTACGAGTACGAATAAATATGCAGTACGAGTGACCTGAAGTACGAGTACGACATGGAAAACAATTTAAATGTTGTTCCTATGGGGAATCAGAACGTTGTGCTTTTCAAATCTGTGACGTGAAATTTAGAGTAATTTAAATCTGTGTCGTGAAGTACGAGTACGACATGGGATATAATTTAAAATTTAACGAATAAACTTGTAAGAAATTTTGTTCCTATGGGGAATCAGAACATTGTGCTTTTCAAATCTGTGACGTGAAATTTACTGTTTTCCATCGTCTTTTGGAAATACAAGCTGAAAAAAGAGTCCAAACAAGCTGAAAACAAGACAAAAATAAGAGGCAATTAGCTTAATTTTAGCGACAGCGATAAGGCCTAATCGAAAGCTCTCTATTGCTTGCGTCTTCAAAGGGCTAACAGTAATAGACCACAGCTTAGTTCTATTTTAATAATGTACTTTCGGAAAAGGTCACTTGCAGACTGTTCATTTGATCCACGGACGCTTGCGACAAAGTATAGACAAAATAAATAACAACAGAAACGATGCAAAAAAAACGATAAATTTAACGATATTTTTTTATATTTACTAATATTTCTCCCTGGCATACAGGGCTTCTTCAGAGCTCTATTTGTCAGCATCTACCAAGAACCTTTGATGAAATTGTTAAAATAGAAGATAAGGTTTACAAATAAAGCTATTTATTTTGCTAAATCGCTTTTTGGAGTGCAATTTTCAACCTTGTACTTGCACTCGATTTCTTTCTGGATCTAAAGCACTAACGATGATAGACAACAGCTTAGTTCCTTTTGTCAGCATCTACCAAGAACCTTTGATGAAATTGTGAAAATAGAAGATAAGGTTTACAAATAAAGCTATTTCTTTTGCTAAATCGCTTTTTGGAGTGCATTTTTCAACTTGCACTCAATTTCCTTCAAAGGGCAACGAGTTAAAATTAAATATGATTCACTAACGACAATAGAAAGCAGCTTAGTTCTTTTTGTCAGCAGATAGAAACAGTAAAAAATAGAAACAAAATATTGTAAAACGAATTTCTTTGTTTATTTATGAATTTCTAGCATCCTGAAAACGAGATTTTTTTTGCAGGTGTTGCGAACGTGTTGGGAAAATTCAAAAGTGTCAAGCTTTTGACGACAGAAATTTACGAAGAAGTACCTGCACAGTTTGGGAGAAAATATTTTGGAACCGATTGAGTACGAGACAAAACGCAGCAAGCAATTTGGGAAAAAGTATCTTGCAGGTATTTTGTTTCGTATTATTTATCGTGATACATTACTCCCTGAAGGCGATGAGAACTGCTGTGCAAATCACTATATAAGTGAAACCTAACAGGGGGTACAAACACTAATTTGATTACAGTTTTGCCGAATGCAAGAATGAATTCTTTCGGATCTTTCATGCATGCATTTTTCCTTGCTTGCATTTTCACCTCCTGATACTTCTCAGTCTGTGATATTTTCTGTTGTGTCATATGTCGTTTTCCGAGGGAAACAGCCAAGCCAAGGAATAAAATTTGTATGCCTTGTTGAATTTTCACACAGCAAACAGACTGTGGTCGATTTTTGAATTGCATGAACAGGCAAATCATGTTCTTTACCGATTGAAGAAGATTCTGTGTTGAGAATTGCTTCAAACTACTTTGCTTCAAATAGTCAGTTGTGTTTATCTCATGCAATTGAATTTTGTGGAGGTTGAGTTTGAATTCGATGATGCTTTCTGGTTGACTTCACAATCCTATACAGCAAATATGGAATTTTGCGCCGAATTCTTGAGGATTTTACGAATATAGACATTTCTGAACTTGTAGATTTCAATGACGATTTTATTATTGATTTTAGTTGATTTGATTTTTTCTGGTTTATTGAATTGTAGTTAAATTGATAATTTTGGTATGTTAGCCAAAGATTTAACTTTGAAGAATTTGTTTAATGCTTACCTGAGGTATTTTTAGTAGAAAGAACTTTCGCGGGAAGATAATTTTTATAACTTTCGGTTCAATTTGCGAAAATAAAATGAATTCGGCTATCTGCGAATTCCCGCAGTTCAAACAAGTTTTGATAAACAGGGTCAAGTGCGTAAATTAATTCCCATGAATTCGTGAAAAATTCTCGTTTTTTTTTCAATTTTGCGAAAAACTGTAGAGCGGAAATTTTTTGTCATAAGCAATTTTGAGCGGGTTTTAACTTTTGAGCGAATAAATGTCGCTCCGCGTGGAGTTTCCGCCTGGTTGAAATTAGTCTTAAAGGATAGACGTTTTATGGAAATTAGCTATAAATCAAAGATTTTTGAAGGCCATTAAATTTGTATCTGACTTTTGTTCTGGATGAAGCATCCATACATACATATAAGTTTAAACCGTTTTTTGTAAGTTTTGTAACTTTGTTCGAATTAATGTTTTTATATTTTATTTATTTATTGGCATAACAATAGAAAGATAGATGAATCTGGCAATGATTCGCGAAAAAATGACGGATTTAATAATTTGTAATATGCCAAGGAAGAATCACTTCCTTCCTTCTCGACGTCACGAATGTTGTACGTTGCCCAGGTCTGAATGGCTATATGAATACGATGAATATGTTATAATGTACACACCAACTCCGTATCCATTCGGATTTTGGTTATTGGCTGGATGTGTATGCTTACTCCAGTACCGCGTCGTATCAGTTCCTAAAACCCATCTCAGTCACGCGGAAGCCACACCGCGTCGTATGGGACACAATATAGTCAATGACATAAAATTTACTTGTAATGTGCTCTGATACTTTTTTCAAGTGTTGTAAGTAAGAACAATACATTCCTATTGACGTGAGAACAAACCATTCTCATTGACGTGAGAACAATACATTCCTATTGACGTGGGAACAATACTCTCCTATCATCCGGTGAGCCTGATCTCATACCACAACAGATCAAGTAGACCATTGCCCTTTTCAAAACGAGTTGATCCCTTGAATCAGACGTACGCTGGCCCGGGGAAAACGATCTTGTCACCACATAAACTTCCCATATCACCTAAATGATTACGCTTTGCAAATCAAAAAAGATATCACTACAGGTAACTTAAAGAAGGAACATTACTGTCAGAATGGAGAAATGTTGTAAAAAAAAATATTCAGATCTTCCACATAACAATTGCAATCTGCGATTGAAAAAATTGGTCTCGCATCAGATTTCAAATCAAAGTATACTTTCTGTTTTGTTTATTGTGATTTGCTTGACTGCGTCAACGGGCGTGAAATCAATCTTTCATAAATTGCATTGTTTTTTTCAGTCCTCGATCTTTCGTTTAAAAAAAATTGTGGGTAGATAACAGATCATAGCTTAGAGCATCTCCAGATACATGACAAACAAGAGTTTGATATTTCGTTCCTAAAAAGTTAATTTGAAATGTGTCATATATCTGGAGATGGTGTGTGTGATAGTCCAGGCCAAAATCAAGTATCTACCAAAATTGAAATGAGCTTTATGGGCATACATTGAACTTCCCATACATTGAGCACCACCACACACAAATCTTTATTATCGAACATCGATATATTCTATACGTTGTCTCGGAAAATACACCGATTTGCTGGAAAAAGGGCATATACGATTTCTTGAAAATATGAAAATATAATTGCTGAAAATATTAAAATAGAAATGTAGTAAATTAGTAAAATATGAAAATAGCAAAACATGAAAATATGAAAATATAAAAATAGCAAAATCTGAAAATATGAAAGTATGAAAATGTAAAAATATAAAAATATGAAAGTAGGAAAATAGGCAAAAAGAAAGAAAAAAAGGAAACTGTGATTTGCTGGAAGTTTGAAAATAATGTACCCAGTGTTAAGAGTGTAATTTCCACAAGAATTGACCAGGATAGGCGCTACGCCTATCTGAATAGATAATACTCGAGAGGGACCTAAACAAAGAGAAAGAGCTGCTTTCTAAAATATCCCTTAAAACGAGGGGCATTTATAATTAAAGCAAATTTCATTTGAACTATCTCATCATATTTACCATTTAGGCTTATCTTATTTATCATTTTGATTGAAAAAAAATTCCCCAAGTCTGATAATTTTTTTTTAAGTTTATCAAACTTTATTTTTATTGAAACTTCATTTAAAGTTTTCTTAGGTTTAATAAAAGTTCAAAACGTTTTGAATAATGTTTCCATGAATTCATTAATATTGTATGCAAATTTTTGTTGTCACACTTGTTTCCACTATCGCAATGTTTCTTTTCTAGTGTTCTGTTTTCATTATGCAATGTAAAATCGTTAATATATGTGAAAGGCTGGTCAACACTATCAAGTCTAAATGCGATATACTATTTTTTCTAAACTATTGTTTTAAATAACCCAACATCGTTGGGCAACACTCGCCTGGGTTTGACCGAGTAGATTGGCCTTTAGGCCATAGGGGAGCTATGTATTGACATGCTCGCTGTAGTATCATTGATTTTAGACTTGTTTTTGTGAATTTCTTTTGTTCCAATGCAATATTTTACTTCTGTAGATATTGTGCTTTATTTTATGCCTTTTAAAAGAAAATATCTTGTATCTTATGCTCCCATCTTGCATTGTTTAAATGTTTTCGCCTTGTTTGTTTAAAAAACATTTATTCACTAGACTATTATACAAATTATTAATTTTTTTTGAAAATGAAACGAATAATTTGAAAATAAATGTTCAATAATTTTTATTAACATTAGAGACAATTTCTTTCTTTCATAAATTGTCGTAAATGTAAGCAATGGGGACATTTTGTTTTAAAATTGATTTTATTTGCTGTCAATCTCCTTTATCTTTGGATTTTTTAAATAGTATACTGGGTTTCCAAAGAAAAGCTATCCCCGTTTGCAGGGCTGTCATTCAAACTCCATGAGACTAAAACTCTCAAATTGTGCATAAAACAACCTCAGAAGGGTTTTGGGATATCATCCAGTCATCTACAACCATGTTTACCTGTCCAAAACAGGAAATTGAAATTGCCCTAATCCGTGAGCTTCCAGGTTAGTTTGAAAAAGTATCATTTATTTCAGTCCAGGTTTTGATACTAAAATCACCTGCGCACTTGAATGGCACCTTTCAAGTTTAAAATTTGAAGAAAAGAATCTCCAAGTTAATATGAGAGCAGGCGGGTTGTTTTATTTAATGACAAAACCTGGACTGAAAATAAATATATTTATTGTTATAATTTTTCGACAGAATTGACCAGCTATATTTGTTGTTGTTAGGATTTTTCAATGTATATTTTTGTGATTTTTCAACAGTATAGACTAGCTTCTTTTGTCGCCATATTTTTTCGACAATACAGGCTAGCTATATTCATTGTTATAATTTTTCGACAGTATTCACCAGCTATATTTGTTGTTAGGATTTTTCAATGTATATTTTAGGATTTTTTAACAGTATAGACTAGCTTCTTTTGTCGCTATATTTATTCGACAATACAGGCTAGCTATATTCATTGTTATAATTTTTCGACTGTGTTGACCAGCCATAGTTGTTGTTAGGATTCCTCAATGTATATTTTATGATTTTTCAACAGTGTTGTAGAAATATGACATATTTGTTATATGTCATATTTTCAGAGGAGTTAAATGCTGGGGCAGAACTTCAATAATTCAAGATGATTCGAGTTTGCATTTAAAGTTTATTGTGCTGCCCCCACGAAATGACACTTAGATAGGATTTGCCTTGCAAAGGGTACATTATATTTTAAGGTAGAACGGTAATGGGAAAACGCTCAAGCTGGTTTGAGAATTGTTAGAGGCATGGAGAGAAAGCAGGCAGCAAGTACTCGGTGTAACAGTCCATGCAAGCCAGGTTCGACTGACATTAACTCATCCCATAGCTGTTAGAAAGCTGGATATTATTTTTGTAAGACTTCCTTTGCATGTTGCGAAAACATTTGCACTTTAAACCTTTGAGCGCAATCTTCAAGACAACTACGCCTGTGTTTATTGGAATTTGCAACAAAATGGATAAAGTTCGCAATTTAAAACAGAGAAAATTGGCCGAACAGGAAGAAAAGGAAGAACCGATTGTTGAGAAGATAACATTATATTTTTCGACCGTTCCTGGTAATCATGAGGTAAAGTTTTTACCCTTTCGCCGCGGAAAGGGCCATACCACCCATCGACAGACATCATAAAACGTCATATTGTATTCATATATTGTATGCAGAATGTTTTATAAATTTAGTCTAAATCATATAATAGAGGGCCCCTTGTAAATTTACAAATAGGCTGAAGGATCACCCTCTGTAAATATTTGAAAGGAAATGTTTTTGTAATATGAAAAATTATCCTGCGTTATTGTGTAAACCCAGCCCGAAGCACCTCGTGCGAATAGAATTTCATTCTCCCAAAAAAATATCGAGATACGTACCAATACTATTTTTTTCAAATTCTCTGTGCCAATGCTTTGAACTCCTGATCGACAAACTGTGACTGGTAACAAAACATATCCAAAAATTTGTCATGTTAGGTTCGCGCCAATCCCTCCCATGTCAGCAGCAAACACTCGTATTGTTTCCCATTATTATTTTTGTTATTTCACTGGGATTTTGGTGATCAATTCTGTACGGTATGAACTATTTTACAGATGAGAAAAGGCCAAACAGAAATAGAGTCTGCTTTGCAAGGAAATAAAATTGATTACGAGATTAGAGATGTTGCTGCTTCTGAACGAGATAAAGTCAGAATGAGGTCGCTTGCAAATGATCAGAGGGCATTACCTCCGCAAATTGTCAATGGACAGCATTACTGTGGGGTGAGATTTTTAATTAGTTCTTTTGTCGTACTTGTCATCATTTTCTTTACAAAATGGCTTTTCATATGACAGTATTTGTGGCTTTAAGTGGCCCCTGTCAGTACATTTCTGAAAAACCATAACAAAGAAACGAATAACACTCGGGCAATAGGTAACTGTCACCGCCCCTTTTCTCCAGGGCAATAGGTAACTGTCACCGCTACCCCCCCTTCTTTGATCCAGAATGCCTGCGGGTCACCCTTTTTGTGCCTATAACATGTATTCCCCATATTTAATGACGGTATTGGCTGAATAACTGCTTTTATCTTTGCTTTTGTAGGACTATGATGGCTTTGCTGCGGCAATGGAAACAAAAACGCTCGGCGAATTCTTGCGTTTGAAAAGAAAATTGGATTTGTCAATTTAGGTTTTCAAATATTTCTTAATAATTTCAGTGTGTGTTTTTTGAGTAATTTTTAAGGGCACTTTTATGAAGCAAGCCAAAACTATGTATTTTTGACAAATTTTATATATGAAATATCTCAATACTTATGAATTTTATTAGGACGTCGCGAGCATGTTTGGATTGAGGATGTCTTGAGGCCTATTTACACTGCAAACATTTTGGCATGGCACAGATAAAACTGGAAGCCGTTCCAAAATTCATCCGTGATTGGCACAATTGTCAGGTTTTTACAAAGGACGGGTTAAAAACGGTATGCGTACCACAGATTACGGCTTGGCTCGGATAAAACTTGTAGTGTAAAAGCTATGCAGAGCCAATTTTGTTTCGGGTACCAAATTTTATTCGTGCCGTGCCAAAAAGCTTCTGTACAGTCAAAAAACAGTCGCAGAGCTTGAAATCGAGACGGAGTTATTTACCGTTGCCACGCCAAGGGTGGATCTAGCATCCTTTTTTGAAAAGTACCATGCAGGGTATTTTAAATGGCTAAGATTCTTTTGGGACCACGCCTTTGGTTCTTCGAAAATCACCCTTCAATGAATCCTTGCACTTTAGAAAGTTTTTCGCTTATGCATCCATCATCACAATTTTCGCCAAACATTTAAGAATTTGGACTGAGAATATTTCTCAACACAGTCATTTTTCAATGTTTTCAACTCATCATTTCTTTTGTCATTCACGATACAAATAACAATTTTTGCAAGAATCTGTGTGCCAGATTTTGATGAGAATATCACTGAGAAATTTTGTTCATGTTCATGCCATTTAAGGATTTATTGACTTCATTCTACAGATGTTTGAATTTTTTAATCAATTTAAACCTTTATTTAAAGTTTAAATGTTTATTTTATTTCATGGTTGAGCT
>JAYJMH010019139.1:0-20218 GCA_036873815.1 Phacellophora camtschatica
TAGGAAAGCAAAGCTTATCTTGCTGGGGCCGATAACAAAAATCTGTAAAAAATAACATAAAGATATAACAATAACAGGCCAGTCCACTTGCACACAGCACAGGAGTAAGTTAACAAAAAGTTACATACATTTTGTAATGCTTAAGATAAGATCTATTTTTATCATAAGCCAAACAAAAATGAAATAACTAACTGAACATATTAAACTTTTTACCTTCATTTTCTCTGAATCACGGTGGCCTAAATCGGCTGTCTTTTGTTGTTGTGTGCTTGTAGCCTGCCTTTCCAAAGAATTGCGTACTTCTACAGAGTTTTCTTTCGCATTACCCTTCTTTTTGCTTGCTGGTTTCGATCTGGATTTAGTCTTGAAAACGTCTTCCTTCTTCTTAAGAGGGGGTAAAGGGCGTCGAAGTAAAACGGGCGCCGTTTCAGAAGCCGCCATTTCGTTGCTATGTATCTTGTTGTTGCTGTGTGATTCCCTTGATCCTTGTCTCTCTGTTGTCTTGATTTTTGGAAACGCAATCTCTTGTGCTCTTTTGAAAACCCATTCTTCAAATTTGTGATTTTGTTCAATTTTAATAATTATTTTCATTGATTATTTAATTTACAAGTGCTATGGATCGGGGAGGTGTCTATTACTCCCTGATGTTGATTGTTATAGAAGAAATTTTTATGAGTTTATTAGATAATGTTTTATGACTCTAAATGTTTCCACCAGTCATTTACAGTTTACATTTATTAACTAGATTTTTACACACGTATTTTTTAAAAGAAACTCACTGGTGAAACCATAGTCAAAAACCCATGAAAATTTAAGAAACTTTTACTGGTAAATGAAAAATTGACAAGAAACTCTTGAAATTTTACTGAAGATTACATAAAATGCTTACTGATTATTGATCCAGTGAAGACTTTTTATCCTGTACAATATATACCCAATTTTTGTAAATCCCATTAGTGATTAAAACGATTTTATTGAAAAAAAGAATGCATATTAAAAAATGATCAATAAAATCGTTTTAATCACTTATGAGAATAAAATTTTCGGGAAATAACAATGTAAGATGTGTACATCAATTTTTGTGCATGGAATTGGAAAATGTAGCCCATTCCTGCATTCTGTCAATAGTTACTTTTATTTGTAAGTTTAAAAACCCTTTGGGAAACTGACTTAGTTGACACTCCAAACACATTGAAAACACAACAACACAGAAATTTCATAAAAAAAAACAAGTACTTTAAGTCAGGACATTTATTTTAATTAGAACATGTACAACAAAGCAAATTACAGAGATAGATGATAAAAAGGTAACTGTATAAGTTCTTGGACTTATAAACAACAAAAACAATACGAGCAAATAGATTCAAAGATAACAAAAATTTAATTTCAAGCATCTAAGTACATTTCGTGCAGTTTGAAGACAATTTTTAAATCTTTACAAAAAAATACAGTACATGAAGGGCGTCGAGGGACAATTTATATAGGAGGCTAGAAGGTCAAAATTTCCAACAAACAGCTTTTTGCGCTAAAAATCGCCGTGGCCATGGCCCCCTTCTCTGGCCCCTGATAATGACGCTCCTCTGGCCCCTGGTAATGACGCTAGTGCACACGTGTTACGATGTACCTTTATTGCGATACTATTGAAAAATTCAGTAATATTAGTATTGTAGTAAGAACCAAGCCTTGTACAAAGAGTGATTCCTCACAAAATCATCATACATTGATACATGGGCGGAGCTCGGCTCAGAGGATTGGGGAGGGGGGCAAACCAGTTCGTCAGGGAGAGATCTGGCCGACGTTGCTGCAAAACAGTTGCAAAATGACTAGCAAAATGACCAACCAAGCAGTCACTCCCTCTGACCCCTTCATGGCTGCATTGATGAGCTGACAAAACATAAAATAAAACTATTTTCTACGAAAATCTTTAACAATAATTCAAAACACAAAGTACAAAATTATAATACGACATGATATGAGTACAATTAATAAGAATTTAGAGCTCACAAAACGCAAAACCTTATTGGAACAACAAGATTAAAGGGATAAAATGTCGCACTAGCAACATTTCAAAAATATGAGTATCCATAAAGCCTAATTAACGTCGGACAAAATGTTTCGCTTGAACAAAACCTCCCTTTGCTTGCAGTCGCAATTCAAAGTCAGGAAAACATCACAGTAGCACGGGAAATTTAGTGCCACACCTAAACCACGCCTATTTTCCATTATTTAATGAGGAAGGTTTCAGACTTTATGGGTTCTAACTTTTAATAGACGCCATCGCTTTTTCGCTCGTCGATCAGATTCCTTGGAAATGTCGCTGCGCAATTAGGTTTAAGCGTAGACAATAATCGTTAACATTAAATGAAAATGGGAAGTGGTAAGAAGTAAATATTGTTTAAATAAACGGACTCTATTTTCTATTATCACATCAAAAACAGCCATATTTTTATGATATATGAAATTTCCTACAGTGGCAAACTGTGCATATAAACCAACAGTGATACCAGCATAGGCAAATTTTATCTTTTGTTCGTTTACAGTTCAGTTTATTTTGCTCGTTCGTTTAAGTTGATTTGCGACTTGAGGTGAGTCCGCAGCAACGCAACTATTGTTCTTAGGGGGTTCTAGACTCCCCCAAAAAATCGTAAAAGTCTATTATCTTGATAACTGAGATACATAGCACCAATTGTTCCCGTTGTAAACAATTCGGCCCCCCACCCAAAAAAAAATTTGTTAAAGCTATATTACTGTATAAACAAACTGATTGAGCTGAAAAATTACACGAAGAATAGATAGTTAGCTATAGTTAGCTATATAAATTTACAAAAAGTTATAAAAACATTAGAATAACTATGCATATACCTGCTGAAGCAATAAAATGTAAATAGCTAAAGAGCTAAAAGAAAGCAGCAAAAAGAAAAAGATTTGATAAATGCAGCATCGTCAAAGACTATTGATGGTTGAATCACCAACAAGAAATCTTCACCAAAGTTTTGATACTTACGAGCTGACAGCAAGATAAAAGTAAACGCAAAACAGGTTCGCTTCAACTGGATCTATATTATTGAGAAAAGCTGAGTTTGGTCATACTAAAGTACAGAAAAAGAGATAAGATAACAGTAATCGTCCTTTTTGGAAATAGAGCCTAGTCCTGAGGTTAGTGCTGCATTTCAACTGTGAATGGTTATTCTTGCCTCTCTCTCACCCAAAGGATCCAGAAGACATCGAAGTTTAAACGTTTTTTGTACTCATGGGAATTTCATCAAATTTTGAAAATGAGGCTGGTCCTGTATCACAATAGAACGACCTTTATTTCCAAGAAGGTATAATTGGCAACGGTAACCTCTCAAATAGTAGAAGTCGTGTCATGGAAAATAATACTAAGGTCACTATGTTATGGTTGAATCATGGTGTCAAGGCAGTTATTAACCATGAAACTGAAAAAAAAATCGATTTATTTTCAAGTGTCTCAAACCATGCACGTGCCAAGTAGAAAGCAAGCCGACATGGTGTTGTGTTAAGTAAGCAGACTGACAGAAATAGTCAGTTGACAAAAAATGAAGACAGAAAACACAGCCCAAGTGTATTCTAGACTAAGCAGAAGTAATAGTAATCTAATATCAATTAGATATATGTCGTTAAGTAAAATTAGCCTTTTATGGAAAGAAGATTAGGAAAGTTTATTTAAGAACATTGTGTTTGAAAAATCAAGTGCTAAATAAAAGTACTCTAAAACCTTTATCTTCTTCAAATCTCATATCTAAATTTTGAGAAAATAATTAGTCGCAAAATAGCAGTTTTATAAGAAGGCAGCAAATATCCATACTTTAAAAACAGCAAATACCTATTTTATCGTTCATGCTAATAATGTAAGATTAATGAAATAAGTTGCAAATGATGATGCCAATACACTAAAATGTCTATCCAAGAGGTAGATACTGAAGGGAAGATTCCGTTTGCGTTGCCTGCAAACATTCACGATGATAGTGACGGAATGATCAAACAAATTACACAAAAAGCAGCAACAATGGTAATAATTCCTTTCAAATGCCTTCTTCCAAAAATACCGAACCAGCAGAAAAAGTTGACCACAAATACAAATATTACAACAATTTATGAATGGAAAAATTACAGAAATCAACTAAGATCTCAAACTAATATCAACCAATTCATGCAACGCTGATTCATTTATACCAAGAACATCAGCTAAAAGTGTACAACAAGCATCTCATCAGAGCTTAATTGAAATGGTTTGGACAATTTGCAAAATTGGAGAGGTTTTAGAAGTTATGTTAATGCAGACCATCTTGTAAAGGTAGGAAAATGGACATAAACATCAATATCAACAGCAAACCTTTAAACATATAACACAGTAAAGCAACTTCTTCTTACACAAAGGAAAAACACTGGTTTTAGGCCATGGCTTGACTCGACAGAAAGCCAATCCATCGCAATGCAAAGATGCGAAGTTAAATGCGATGCAATGCAAACATTTGGGTGTCCCTGTTCGTACCATGAACATCTCTTTACGAGAAAGAATTTATTGTTTATTTGATGGAGACACGCTATTAAAACGGCTAAGGTACCAGGTCAAACGAGATCAAACAATTTAAAGTGAAGCACCTTTTGCGGTTCTCTCCAGAAGTTCACACACACACAAACCAACCATACATCTATCACCAAATTTAGGTCTAGATGAATTTTGCCCCAGATAATGTAGGCAGTTTCTCCGAACAGATCCACAACCTTTCGTTCTCATTTGCAATTCCGCAAAAACAGTGGCTTTGATGTATGAGCATGTTATGTATAAACATGTTATGTATGAACATGTTATGTATAAACATGTTATGTATGAACATGTTATGCATAAACATGTTATGTATAAACATGTTATGTATGAACATGTTATGCATAAACATGTTATGTATAAACATACTATGTAAAAACATGTTATGTATGAACATGTTATGTAGAAACATGTTATGTATGAACATGTTATGTAGAAACATGTTATGTATGAACATGTTATGCATAAACATGTTATGTATAAACATGCTATGTATAAACATGTTATGTAGAAACATGTTATGTATGAACATGTTATGTGTGAACATGTTATGTATAAAATCATGACAAGGCACCAGATGATACAGCCTACTAAGTCCGGGACGCAACTAGGATTTTGAGAAGGCAAAAGTCCCTCCTTCGTGGTTTGTTAAGATGCCTAGCATGTCCGTTAATTGCAAATCATAACAACAATTCCCCTAAAATCAGGGCAAAAGCCTTAATTTTTGGAAAAAGGGCAGGGATCCAGACCCCAGGACACCCCCTTTTTTCGCCACTATAAGTATAATGCAGCCTTTTGAATTTTCACATAACTGCGTGGTTGTTTGCTGCTCCCAATTTCAAGCATTCTCAATATTTCTGAACATCTTCACAAACTCAACGTACCAATCGCAGAACAAGATCGATTTTATTCTGAATATTGGCCTAGATCAAAGACTAAACCATCATGGAACTTTGTGAAAAAGAGAGAGAAAAGTTTATCAACATTTTTGTTTCATTAAAAACCCTTGCTAGGTACCATTCATTGTTCTCAATAAAACAGCTTTGCAAAGATTCAAAGGCAAACGAGAGTATGATATGCAAAAATATGCCATATTGCATGCCGAAACTGCATAAACTACTTTCCTTAACTGCATAAATTACAGACCGAAATACATGCAAATAAATGAAAAAATATTAGATTCCTTCATTTGCTATTGTTCCAGAGTGATTAACCCAATTAAAAAAGGAAAGCTCGAGTCTCTCCTTCAAGAGTTCAAGCTTTTGAAACGGGTAACCAAAAATGTGCCTCTTGCTCTTGGCATTTTACATTTGGGTGCATTAAAATAAAGACAATGAATATTCAATAAATGCTTTCGAAGTACATTTCAAATACCTTCCATTTCCATACTGCCGCGTCAAAATAATGATGACAATAACAGTGACAATCATATTATGCAGCGTGCGGCGTGGATCATAACGGTTAACACAACCAAAGTCTGACGTTCGCCTAGACGGCCTCGGGTTCAACCCTTGTCCAGGACCTGCGTGAAAGTGCAAAATAATCACAAGGAATGAGGCGAACGTTGAATCATAGACATAGTCAAATGTTGATAGAAGGTGTGTTGAAGATGATTGCCAATTTTTGGTTCACAATACTCGTTTTGATAGCAGCGACTCTTTTATTTTTATTTTTACTTGCCGCAGCCGGGTCTTGCTACCGATATTACAAAAAGTGGATGAGCCTACGAACAATATGTATTGAACAAAGTAAATTTTCTGCTGAAAGGTTATTTTTCCTTAAATGACCAATCAGAAGAGTGACATATAAACTTACGAACAATATCCTTTGATGATTTATTGTCAGAAATTAAAAACAAAACTGATGATGATGTAGCTGTTAAACAATACATTCAGTAAGTATTTGCAGCAATCAATCAATCAACAATCAAATCAATCAGCCAGCAAATTCCTCATCAATCAATAAATCAATGAATCAGCCAGCCAAATGAATCAATCAATAATCAATCCAATCAAACCAATCAATCATCAATGAATAAATGGATGAATCAGACAGCCAAATCAATCAAATCAATCAAATCAATCAGACAAATCGATCAACCAATCAACAATCAATCAGCGAATTTATCATTAATCAATAAATGAATAAATCAGACAACAGTGAATCAGCAAATTCATCATCAATAAATCAATAAATGAATCGGCCAATCTACCAATAACCTGCGCGCAGACAATCAATTGCATTCCAATCTGTGGTACAAAAAAGTGCAGTGACCTTGACGACTTAGGAGATAAAACACCCGTGTTGCGTCTCTTAAAATATATAGAATAAATACCCAAAATACTTCAAACCAAACACCAAGTTTTGAGGCTCCATGTAGCTTTAAGAGCACTCAATGTTTAGGCAACATTGAATTCTCTAATTTGGACTCTCTAAATTGGAAGCTCTTGTAATCAGGCGAATGTTGAAACATTGATCATTGAAAGTTGGTAAGAACTTTTGATGAACATAGATTCAGATACAAATTCTAACAACAAAGCTATCTATCATGAATCTATCATAGCTCAAATGATTGTTAAAAAATGTCGCAGTGACACAGCTAATGTTCTTGCACACTCATAAACACATTAATATCTCAGATATCCTCGAATTCCTTGTTGCTTTGGCAATTAAAAAAAGAGAAGTTAATGATGCATATATGACGATGCTATAAGCACAAGCTATATGAATTCCAGCAATGAAGTACAACAATGTTTAACAAAAATAAAGCCTCAAATTATGAACAAAAATTTATATTTTTGCATCTTCTGAGGCGTATGAAATAGTAGCTACAGCAGCACTGCAATTAATTGTATTCAAGGGCTTCACAAGCACCGTATAATCGGGAAACTTTAACCAGAGCTAGTTTGGCTAGGTTAACTATAAACATATATCTATTACAAAGGGCCTCAGAAATTTTTCTAACCTTCATATGAAACACATTCAGCACATAACAGTGTGGAGTCCAAATCTCCCATTCAAGTTTTCGCTTTCAGATGTTCGTTTAGAACTCATTTATCAAGAGTTACCTTTCAATTTGGCGGTTGATTTTTAATAGGCCCTCCTTGTTGATAAGATTCCTTCCTCTTTTCTTGACACTAACAATGTGAAGCACAACACAAGAATATGACCGTGCAGCGCACAACACAGAACAAAAACAGCAAAGCACAATCAAATTTTCGTCGATTTCAATTGGCTTATTCCAGTAAGCTACATTAAAAAGTCAAGTGCAACGAGAACTATAATCCGTACAACTATAACGCAGATTGACATATTACCAAACGTATTACCAAACTGGCAATGGTAAAGTGAACAACAGACCGAAATCAGTAAGATGGACATGCAAAAACTAAATCGGTATCATCCGACACAGATTGAACTCTCTGAAGTGAAACGCAACTTGAAATAAGTAAAATATCAAACATCTTAAAATCCGCAAAATATGACACAGATTGAGATGAAAAATCTGCAACACGGAGTACTCCGGGATGGGATCCGTGAAATATGACTGTGTGAAGTTCAACACATATTGACATTCGCAAAATGCGACACGGATAAATATCCATAAATTGCAACACAAATTAAAATCCAAATAAAAATACAGACCTGCAGACTATATGTGAATTGCGACAACAGTAAAGATCCGTAAAGTACAACGAACATTGAAATTCAAATGTGCAACATATAATTGGGTCTGAGAAGTGCATTCATACTAAATAGGGTCTGTCACGTAGTTCAAGGCAAACTACGATAAGTACATCTATGACACAGGTTGAAATCCAAGATGTACGATTAAATTGAGACCGACAAAGAGAACCACATACTACGATAAGTACATCTATGACACAGGTTGAAATCCAAGATGTACGACTAAATTGAGACAGACAAAGCGAATGACATACTGAAATGAGAAGATAGGCATACCACAGAAATTGGCATCATAACATGCGAGACGAATTTAAACATGTAAAGTGCAACAGAAATTGACATTTGTAAAGTGTGACAGTCATCGATATTCGATCGGGGACACAAATTAAAATCTAGAAAGTGAATACAGATTGAAATTCGTAAAATGTGACACATTGAAATGTGAAATTCTTAAAGTGCGACACATTGGGATTTTCAAAATGTGACACTGATTAAGAACGGTTAATCTAAATTCGCATCCGTAAAGTACGAAAAAAGTCGGGATTCGTGCAATACGACACACAGTATGCCAAAAATTGGCATCCGTAAATTAGAATGCAGGCAGGCATGTAAAAATTGCTGCACATTTGCAAACATGAAAAATAAAAAGTATCAATGATAATTCAAGTTCGTGCAGCGTAATAATGAATTTAAGATCAGGTGAATTGATGAAGAGCAAAGATGTTTAAAAAATATACAATTATTGTACGAAATCTGCAGCTTTAGAGGAAAGTAAGAATAAACAAAAACTGAAGCTGACGAGAAAGTACACCAAGATTAGAAAAACCATTATAATTTATAACGGCAAGAAGACTCCCAAAATTGTTGACTAAATTATAACAATTAGTTAGGTTACTTAAGCCTTAGCTAAACGATTGAATGTTTGACCAAAACATACAGGACGAGACTGCCAGAACGCAACAAAGACTATCATTATCTTTAACATAAAAATTTATGAATTTAATAACCAACATTATGGAAGGTAAAATACCTTTTTGAGGCTTCAACAGTGTTACTTAAACTTTGGAAAAATTTGCAGCAATTTTGCTTGGCTTCTTCGCTTTATTCTTCTTGGAAATGGCATCGAGGTTCGAATCAAGTGAAACTAACTCTTCATCAAGAGAGCTAGCACCATTAATGATTTGATCAGGAAACAATGGGTCTTGACTGTTGACATAAAATTAAGTAAACTTATTATCAATTACTTAAATAAAACATGAAAAACACTTCAGCAAACTAAAACAATTCCTTTCAGAAATGTTCTGAACAGATGAAACTTCATGACGATTTAATTTATTTTTTATTCACTGGAAATACATTCTCCAGGGTTAAATGCTAAATAACTCACACATCACGAAGGGACATTAGTTTTGATAATTTTGCTTTCGAATAACGTTCAATTTTATGTTTTCGCAAAAATCTACTTACTAATCCACGATCAATAACCAACGTTACCTACTTAGTAATCAAAATCTACTTAGTAATCTACGATCAATATGCAACGTTACCTACTTAGTAATCAAAATCTACTTTGTAATCCACGATCAATAACCAACGTTACCTACTTAGTAATCAAAGTCTACTTAGTAATCTACGATCAATACCCAAAGTTACCTACTTAGTAATAAAAATCTACTTAGTAATCCACGATCAATACCCAACATTGCCTATTTAGTACTCAAAATCTACTTAGTAATCCATGATCAATAACCAACGTTACCTACTTAGTAATCAACGTTACCTACTTAGTAATCAAAATCTATTGTGTAGTATTTTCAGCAGATTTCGAGAGTAGAAATCCTCTATTTTTAGTTTCACTCAGGGATTATTTGGTGGATTTTGACCTAGAAGATATCAAACTACAAATTGAAGCCTCGCACATCAAATTCAAATAAATTATAAATTATAAATTATATTTATTATAAATTATATAAATTATAAATCAAAACTAAAGCTCCTTCAAGGTAGCTTTGGAAACGCCGGAACATTTTTTAGGCCAAACAATTTTTAGGCCACACGGTATTTACCTGACTTGAGGGTAGTTTTTGAGATTAACCGGTTCTTTCTCCTGATCACCAAGAGAGATAAGATCAAATACAGTATTTTCGTCATTCTTGCTGACTGGTACCGGTTCAATGGACGGTACAGGGAGCGAGGCTGGTATGTCAGTCATCCACCAGGCATTAGGTTCTGAATCAACATCACTAAAGTCGAGTAAATCTGCAACGAAAAGTATGAAATAATACAACAAACAACTAATATATATTTTTCTGCTTGTACCAAAAACATAAAAAACTCAAAACATGAAACAAAACTGAGACATTTCGAGCAATATGCATTCATTTAGAAAATTCTAAACCATAACGAAAAAATTTTTTCAGTTATTTGATGGTGATGATAATAAAGATGAAAATGAAAAAATGAAAAATCCTCCAAAGTTCAACTGAATTTACGTTTTTTTGCAGAACATGTTTTTAGCTTAAAATGGGAAATCAAAGTCACAAAATGCATTACAGCAACATTAAAACTGACATAAAATCAACTCACAAATACACAAATCGAAACAGAGATCCAAGAACTTAGTGTGATTTCACAAAGAGGGGAAGGGTGCAATGGCTGCTTGCATTGCAGCCAAGTTTAACCATAACTTTTAAACAATGTAGAAACTTTAAGAAATAAACAACCCAATTTAAATTCCTTAAACGTGTAAAAAAAGTGCGTTACTAAACGTGTTACTAAATTGCAACCTATCTATAAAGATATTTTAAAAGTAGGCTATTGTTACAAATATATCTAGCGGTATTTTTAATGCACGGCAAAGATACGTGAAGACATTATAAAAAGCAACAATTTTTCATATAAAAATTTGAACTTAGAAAAAACCTATATACTTCTAGCGGTATTTCCAAAGAAATAAACCTGGTAACCACATAGACTATCTGCGTTTTGATTAACTTATGTAAAACAATACGATCCATGGAAGCTCGAAAAAATAAAGCTCCTCCGCATGGGAATGGGATTCAAATATCAAAACACTGAACATAACTGAACATAACTGAACATAACTGAACAAAATTGAACATAATCTCAGGGTATTTTCTCGTATAAAAATATGCCTGGAACAAAGGTTAAGCATAAACAGTCCACACCTATATCACTTTCAGCTTGAGAACTTTCTCCTCTCTCTTCAAGAGCAGGCATTTCTCCATATAGTTCTATAAAAATTGAAGATTAAAAACATCTGAAATTTATGAAAATTTACGAGATATTACGTTCATAATGCAAATTGATAGGGCCACGGGCTTTAGGAATGATGGTGTGTGTTTTTAACTTTTTAGTTTTTGGTTTCCTATCACCAATGCATTTTATTGTGTCTTGCCACAAACCAAAAGCCAAAAAATAGAAAACACACACCACCATTCCTGAAGTCCACGATAGGGCTATGACAACTTATAATAACGTATATCCACTATTCGCTGTGGTTCACGCAGTACAAACAAGATGTTCGCGTGGTGCAACTCAGAATTCTCATTCCCGAGAGGGTTTAACAATTTCAATGTTTATATTTATAACTCAATATTTTATAGCTAATTCAATGTCAAACACCCAACCAAGACTTTTTTCACTGTTCAAATGCAAGGCATTCATATTTGCATTCATATAGAATTGAAGCGAATGCAAGTCAAGCAAATAAAAATAAAGCTTCGTCTTCAATTTCTCATCTGTTACATGCTCTAAAATTAAGATTTTCTAAAACAAAACGTAACTAAAATGAAATAAAATCAAGAACCTTCACTTTCAATAATGACTGATTCATCTTCAGAGGTTGTCGATGTATCCTCATCACGAAAACTTGTGCTTCTCAGCGACTGCGAAACAGCTCCTGCCAAAAAGTTTCCCGGTTTTTTCTCCGGAATTTCCTTGGAAATAGTTGACGGTTCGTTTGCCGCACTCGCTAAAATTCGAAAAAAATACATAATAAAACATACCACCTTTGCCAAATATTTCCCAAATAACATTAAAACATTTCCATCTTCCAAGAATAAAGATTCAGAATGAGATTCACATCTGGCATTGTTATGCCATTAAGCAATTCTGCAGGCAGGCTCATGAAAAATGCACAATTCTCACAGCGATAAGCGCAGTGCACACTCGTAGGAGCATTTTGTACTGCAACGGCGAGTTGGAAGTAAAATTAAATTAATCTAAATTGCTGGAATAAAGTTAGTAAGTGATTAGGCCGACTGCTTGGTGGAAGGCAATCCGAAGGTTCCTCTTTCATTAGCTGCTACCCATATGGCGGGCAGGGGGGAGGGGGGCGCCACTTCTTTTCCTGGTTTGTGGTTTGATAACTTCTTTTCCTGGTTTGATAACATCTTACCCTGAGTTTTATTCACCCTGAAAGGATTTACAGCTGAGTTGGCTGTGGGTTTTGTAGTTAGAAGTTCCGGCAACTGGTCGCGAATTCACGCATTCATAGAGTTTGGCTTCGAAACACACCGTCTTAACCACTGGCCCACTCGACCATTAAATGAATATGTTTTAGTAACAGTGAATTGATAAAACTAATTCATCTTTTAAGATAAAAATGAAAACAAAGAAAAATTTGTCAACAAAACAGTGATTAAAAAGTGAAAATAAAACCGTAACTAGATACGTACCTTTTTGACCAGAAACAATAAATTCCTTCAGAAACACAAGGGGCGACGATGGACCATTGGACACCAATTTAAACATCTCGGGAAAGGAATTGAAAAGATCAGTGAGCCTTGAAAAGCCACATTCTGAAACTTTAAAGGTTTTGCAAAATTTTTTGTGAATGTCCAAAAACTGACATAGAAGTATGGCTCCTTGGTGTTGGTCAAGAAGATGACGCGCTTCAAGAAGAAATTTACCAAGAATTCCAACAGACAAAGTGTAACCCTCTGAAGAAGGATTAACCTAAAAAAAAGAAAATTGATAGGTGTCCATTTCACTCCCAAATTAATAATGAAATCTTATCAGGAAGAATTAACAATGAAATCTTATACTTCAGCTGATTAGAAACTAAAAAAGATGATTGCGTGATAAAATTTGAAGAATCGAGCTTCTTGAAATAAATTGCTTGGCATACATAGTAAGCCGAAATTAAAATTTCAATATTTCTTCACTAAATTTTAGTATGCTTCTCAACCGGGTGATGAGTAAAAATAATTTAAACGTATGACGAGCTATACAATAAAAAAGATGCGAGTGATTTAAAAAATTAAGGTATTAATTTATTGGTAAGATGCTAACTTAGACGAGAGTAAGTTTTCCAGCAAGGTTGGTTATCATTTGGTCAATGAAAACTTTCCGTAACATTTAATATATCTAAAAGTCTTTCAGTCTAATATATATAAAAGTATTAAATATAGCTAAAACTGTAACATATTCTTCAGGTTCACTGACTGTCAATAAGTTTGTTCATTAGAATGCCTTTTATCAGACAAAAGCTTGCATGAGACACTTCTATCCGAAATGAAAAGAAATTAATGGGCGAAGCTGATCACATGAGCATTGATTCACGGAAAACTTTGCAATAAGAGTTTGACTCTTTCATTTATGAATAAAAATTTCCAAAGGTCGGTGTGCTTTTTTATCTATCATCTTTTCATTTTTGTTTGAGTACCTCGAAAAAATATATTAACCGCCCTGGGCGCATATTAGAGAGTGGGTGCTTATGTAAACATTTTGGAGAAAAGGGGGGTGGCGGTCGTTAGAGAGTTGGCAGTAAATAAAGAAAATACGGTATTCTTAAGTGACAAAATTAAATCTTGAATTGCAAATTTAATTCGATTCAGATTATAATGACTTATGAAACTTACAAACTTGGAAAGTTTCTTCTTACCTCAATGAAATACTCCGGCAAGTTGCGAAACAATTCGGTAGACTTTTTGCAACCAAAATCGGCCAACTTATACTGCCGACCATACCTCTTGTGATACTCTCCGCAAAACTTTGCTATCGTACAAGACATATTAGGACATATTTCGAGAAGGAAAAGCGTTTCGAAACCAAACAATTTTCTGGCTTCCGTTTGGACCAACATAATTGAGCCATCGTCCTTCTATGAAAGTGAAAGAAAAGTTCGTAAGATGAAACCCATACACACGAAGAAGGGCAGATTTTATAACAATTGTGAAATTGACGCGCCAATTTCAAAGCGAATAGCCATCGAAGACAAAGCGAATTCACTCGAGCAGAAAGTCAAAACAAACGAAGCCATGTTGTTAATAGAGAGAATTCGCTTTGTCCTTAATGGCTAATCTCTTTGAAATTAGCGTGTCGATTTCACCATTGTTATATAATTAGCCCTTGTTATACACACACGCATTCAAAATCAACACATCAGTATGGGCACAATTTGTTTCTTCGTTTTACATACGGTGAAAGCCAGTATAAGTGCCAATAAATCACAATAAAATGGCGTTTGAGAATTAATTGGAGCTGGCTTTTCGATCCAGCTTTTGACATTAGAGCTTTGTCGTAGAATCAAAAATAATATCGCAAAGTGCTGTATATTCTTCCATTAATATGTGGTAACACAAAGTTTAAGAATTGGCTCATACTTGAAGAATCACATCGGGTGCCCCGAAAAAGGGTTTCCCTCTTTGACAGGTTGTATACGGTAAAATCAGGAGATTTACCTGTTGAAGCGGTTTAAATATTGTTTGAAAGCTGAAGTATTAACTTAGATGTTTCCTATTTTGGGGGATTTTTTATTTAGCCTTGCATAACTACGACGAATGTAGCAAGACTATATAGTATTCAATTAATTTGAATTGAATTGAATTTGTAGTAAGACTATACCAGGGGTATTTCTTCTGAATAAAATAATCCTGGGGAGGAGGTTGATAAAACCCTGCATATTTCATGCAAATTATACGAATATTTACCTGGACTTTTTCCGTATCCAAAATATTTTTTAAGGCATCGAAACGACGCTGCTTGGAACCATCCATTTTGCTGAAAATATCTTTCGCAAGCATGGCAAATTCCGGCGCGTTGTACAAAATCTTGCAAATGATTGTGACGTCATCAGCAACCAGAAAATCTATGACACAAAAACGTTGTATAAAATGGTGTCGTGACTGAAATTATGCATATATGTATATATACATATATATAGGGTGAGTTAAAAAAAATGAGGCATATTTGTTTTGGCAGGCTATGAAAAGTCCGTTTTGAGAGGCTAACTTGGATTTAAAAATGTATTTGGTCAACATCGGTAACTCTATGGTTTAATTACAGGCAAGTTAGTTACCATGTGTATTTGCAAGAATCTTTCAAATCAGCGTAAACATTGACCAAGCTCTTGCCACAGGAGTGTCGCCAGGATGTCCACGGGGCTAGCTTCTCCGACAGGGGGCAAGAATTCAATTTTTAACAATAAAAATAGGTATATTTAGGTGTTTTTCTTTACATTTTCTCTACATTTTCTCCAACGGCGGGCTAGCGGGAGATGCCTGGTGGTTGTCGGACCTGTTTGTAAAAACTAAGAGTGCCGATGCTGATATGTTGCCAAAGCAATGCCTACAATCCAGGACAAAATTCATCGAGATTGTCATTAAAAATTAGCCTCACTCTCATACAACTCTATAGAATTGATATTAATTTAAAAATCCCCCCCCCCCTCCTCCAAACCAGTGTTGATGGGAAATGATAGCCAAATTGTCTTGCATTGATGTATTGTTCAAATTTTTCAACCAACATTGATTTGCGAGGAGGGGGTTGACTGAAAATTATTAAACTGTCTCATAGGTTTGGTCCGCGAAGCAGCAACTTGCCTATTAATTTTTTTTTACCCCGCTTGTGGCCAGGCATCTGAGAAACCTTTCAAATAAAATGTAAATCCCTGGCTCCGTACAAATAACCCACAATTTACTATTGTAGATCCCTGTTATCAAGAAACTGCAAATTAACAAACTGGATATCTTTAGGATAACATTGAAAGAACAATGGAATAATTTATGTTGAGGTTAAACAATGAGGTTAAAGCCAAATATCCAGTTTCTTAACGGCGGTGATCTACTGTACTTGCAAAGTTGAAAAAACTGTGGTCGTAATAGTATAAAACATCTTTTGGATGAAATTGACACGCTTGAAGTAAAATACGTAGTACTTTGCTCTTGCATTGTTGTTGATTTTCGCGCCAAAATTAGATTGCTTCATAGCGTGTGACATTGATTTTCCGAGCTAAAATTAGATTGCTTGAGAGCCTATGATTTTGACTTTCGCGCCAAAATTAGATTGCTTGAGAGCCTATGACTTTGATTATCGCGCAATAAGTAGATTGCTCGAGAGTCTATGACATCGATTTTCGCGCCAAAAATAAATTGCTTGATAGCGTATGACTTCGATTTTCCCGCCAAAATTAGATTTGTTGACATAAAAGTAAACATTCTGGCTGCCTAAAAGCCTCCATTGTCACAACAACAACCCACAAGAAATGATAAATGAAACTCACTTGCAAGTTTCGAAGTAAGAATAAAGCATTGACTTTGCTTGAAACCAAATGACTATAAAAATATAAAAATCAATTATTTTGAATATGTTGTGTAGTTTCAAGAAAGAAGTAAAAAACTCTATGTTTGGCACACTTTTGTTCTCTTTATGAAAAAAATATATATATATATCCTTACTCATTCCCATTATATTGATTGTTACTATTGAATTAATTATGAATTTTCACAAATTAGATAACGTTTCTAATTGAGCAAAAAAAGATAGGTTGATGTCTAATCTACAACAAAAGTTACAGCTATTTAAAGTTCGGAAATTACGTGAAAAATTCAGTTGGTGCAAATTATTGCCCAATTTTGAGTTAAGTATATGAAATTTTTTTAAAAAAGGGCAAGAAATTTTTTTTAAACATAGCTACACATTTACCTAAAGAACTTAAAGTGAGCACTCATGGATACCACCATTACGCTATGATAAGTCTCTTTTGCAAAAAGGAGGCCCAGCCTTTCCCAGACTTTGTGGAACAGTCTTGACAATAATTCGAAAAGTACATATAACTTTAAAGCATTCTCAAGGAAACTTTAATTCCTAAAAAAGCTTTAATTTCTAAATATTAACTTTGATTTCATAATAATAAGGAGATATAAAAAAAATCGATGATATGAACTTCTTATAAATCCATAGAGCTATGTTGTTATAACCATGTTGCGTTTATCTTTAAATTTATAATTGATACACTATTAAATTCGTCAAGCACTAACCTATTCAACCTTATTATTACTAACTGCTAACTGTCTATATATATTGCAATAATGTTCGATATTTAGTTTAGAATTGTATGCATATGTATTCTGTTACTATTGTATTTTAGATAGTATAATTTTTTATTTTTACTTTTAGTTTACGGCTCAGACCAGTTAAGCATCGCTTTTTCTGAGTCGTATAGATTGCATGATTTTTCCCATATATTTGTATTTAGCGTGCATTCTATGAATAAAATTGATTGATTGATATGAGTCGCATATCCGGTATGACTGTTTTCATTATATTGTACTAACTAACATGCATTATATGGAAAACATTTGATCGATTGATCGATTGAAAGGTAGGTATATAGATTTGATAAGGTAAAATAAATCTTCATGTTTTAAATACATTCCAGATAAAACAATCTTACAATGTAAACACCCCACATACAGCTACAAAATAAAAATAATATAAGATATGTAGACAGATAAAAAACTCACTTTTAATTCATTTGGTAGAGAAGGCATGGGATTAGAGCCAATTTTGCCTTGTAAGGTTTCGGGTAAATCCTTGAGAAGAACAACATCGAATTGGGATTCGGAAAGAATCTCAACAACTTCAGCCAAAGCTCCGTCCTCCTTTCGATGGATTTCAGAGTTAAGGTAGATGCATTGTTGGCCTTCAAAAGAAATTACCTAAAAAAAAGGATCAGTCTGTTAGTTTGAAGTGAAATGTAAAGAAGAAAAACACTAAAAACATTATCTGCAAGGTGCAATAAAAATCTCTCGAGTTTAAAAAAAATCAGCGTAAATAGCTTACTTCACATGCAGAAAATCATTTCAGAATCATACAATTTAATTAACCTGCTCAAAAAATATTTTAGAAAATTCAAAACAATAACAGCTCTTCAATTTTCTTTTGATTTAAAAGACACACGTTTTCAAAAGTTCTCCAACAGAGCTTGGAAATTTACCAAACCTAAACTTGAACAGAGGTGCTGTTTTAGTGAGTATACAGGTAGAAATTATTTGTATAGAAAATCTAAAACGTTTAAACGTTAGCTGCAAACATGTTGCAAACAAAGAACCCATCAGAACCAGTAAAGTGCAGGTTTAATTAATTTAATGAAAAGCTTAATTACCTCAGTAACTAAAAAAAAGAGATATAAAATCTTTTCAAAAACATTTGTTCTATTGTTTTAAAAATAGCAGCCTCTCCCCAAAACTGTAGCAGCTTCCGATACTCATATTCACTTACAAAAATCTCGTCTTTCAACGCCGCAAACAGATCAACAGCGTTATCAAAGCCCAGATTGCCAAACTGCGGACAAGTGCCATGAAAGGTGGTGAATTCACTTTCAAGATCGTCAACGCTGACCATTCCATCCGATTTGCTTTTCAGCAACACCATTAGGCCATTTTTGAATGATTCAAACGGAGATACAGGCTGCTTGGGAGCTGTAAAACAAAGCATGAAGCATTGCATAAACAACTAAATGAATGATCACAATTTAATAACTGCATTTGACAGCAAACATGTGGCTCTAGAAAAAATTCCTACACTTTTTTGAGGCCCTATTATGTTCAAAATTGCAGTGCAAAATTATCTATCATACCAGGAGCCTTTATTAATATCCCAATGTACTGTCTAAAACATCAGGAAACAACTCTGTTTTTGCAATGAAAATTTTCAAAATCCTGCTGAAAAATATCCAGACAATTTTCCATTGATTTTGCTGAAAAATGTTTGTCATCTAAGTCAGCATCTTACCGATACATTGGCGCATTAACTTTTACAACCCACCACATACGTTTTACTTTGAAGCTCGTCAAACACTTCACTTGTTGCCTCACCCTCAATGGAAGCAAATACAGTTGTTTTTGTTTTTAACTCACCTTGCTAATTTCACCATCAACTCAAAGCGCAGATAATGAATTATTATAATAGCATTGTAAACACCCACCCCATATTTCGGATATTGGTTATTGGCTGGGTGTGCATGCTTACTCAAGTATCACGTCGTACGAGTTCCTCAAACCCCTCCGTTATGTGGCCAAGCCGCATCGTAACGGGAACTTGGCACGTAAACTTTTAAAATCCACGACATACGTTTCATTTTAAAGCTCGTCCAAACGCTTTACTGTTTTGACTCACCCAGTACAAGCTAATACATTTGATTCTGTTTTTAAGTCCCCTTGCTAATTTGATCACCAAATAAAAGTGCATATAACGAATTATCAAATATAACTATTCAATCAAATGTAAAGGCAAATTAAACATTCAATAACAAGGGAATGTCCCACCTTTCTTGAAAGTTAGCAACCTTCTTTTGTCTTCCGTTGTGAATATCTAAAAGAAAATGTAGACAATGTACAAAGTGAGGTTAAGAGTTTGGCAGCTCTAAGGAGCTAATGTGGACCTGCAAATTAAAGCTATATAGTATAAACCTAATAACATTTCATTTGGCATTAAAATCTGAAAACTAACTTAAAAGTAAAAATAGTCATCCTTTTTATTAGAAATAGTAATGTTTCTTTTTGTAAATTTAAAATCGTTTATAAGCTTGTTGTGACTTTTCAGTTTGTTCTTGAAAACGTTGTTATCTTTAGTTTGTTTGAGTTTGTATGGTAAAACGTTCCATAAAACGGACCCTCTGTATCTAAAACTGTTTCTGCCAACTTCCGTCCTGAATCT
>JAYJMH010019150.1:0-20213 GCA_036873815.1 Phacellophora camtschatica
TCTCGAAAACATTATTTTGTTGTCCAGCCGGGTGGCCGAAAAAATGTCCCACGTTTGAAATGTTGCTGTGGAAATGTTTTTGTTTCGATAACTCAGTTTTTTCTTTAATTTTATATAAGAGGCTTCAATTAGTAGTTTGACACCTTGTTTGCCAAAATCTACGAAATAATCACTGAGTTATATTTGATGAAACCAAAAATAAAGCATTTCTGCTGCTTAGAGAAAGCCATTAACGGTTGTTTTCCTTTTAATATAGCTCAGGGACTACTCAGTAGATACGCCCCAAGTGCAAAGTACGATACAATTTATCTATATAGTGCTGTTCACAGTAAGGCACATCTGTGAATTTTGGGAAAATTAGCAGGAACTTTTCGCCAAAAAATTGAAAATGTTCCCAGGAACAAAAAAAGTTTATCAGCCTCTTGCTGCTGTTTAGACTGCGTTAAGATGTACTTTTAATTTGACATTTAGGACTTCTTTATATTTTATTACATCTTTTTTAAAGGCTAAAGATAAACAAGATCTTCAAATGCAGCTTAGAAATGCTCAAAAGGCATCCGAAGACACTTCCAGGAATTCAACAGAAAAGGATAACAAGCTGATTGAGCTTGAGAAATTGCTAAGCAAAGAAAAATCACAGCTGCAACAACTCGAAGAAGAAAAAAGTGATCTTCTTGCCAAGGTAAGTGATGACAAAATCTGCTTTTCTTTTTCAAATAAGGAATTACACTAAGGAATTATATTATATAAAAGGCACCTTAGTTGTGAAGAGTAACATTTTATTCATCTGATAAATTTGTTTTTTAATGTCAGATTATTATTTTCGTATGTGCACTAAGAAGTGTTTCTATTTAATCATTTGGACTGCCAAGACTATTTATAGAATTGAAATTTGAAAATAGCTTAATTTAATATTTTGAGATTTTCTAAAAAACTGTCTTTTATTTTAGATCGAAGCAGGTGCGGGCGTTGAAACAGCTATAAATCAATTAAGACAAGAAAAGGTAATGTTACTTTTACTTCTCATCTTCATTAACTTTAATATTGTAAACGCCGAGATCTATTTAGGGGCGTAGGAAGCAATTTCTGCTTGAGAGGTCGACTCTAGAGAGGGCATTTCTGCCCATTGTTTAGAAGAGTAAAAAGGGTACATGTTCCTTACAAACAGTAACCTAGAAAAGCCATTTCGTGCCATAAAAATGGCATACCCCTTGGCTCCCACGTCTCAGTCTTAAATCTATTTAAGATCTCAGTTGGCATCTCGGTAATAAAGAGTTTAGAGACGTGAGAAAATTCTTACTTCTGTGACAAATTTTGATTCAGTTTTGAGTTTTACATAAAGGACTGTGAATCACATGACAAAATGTCTATCACATGTGCTTAAATACTGCGAATTGACTTGTTATTTTGACATTGCAAGCAAATCAGCTGTTGAATGAAATACAAAATTCTTTCTTGTTGCTTTCTTAGTACAGTAAGAACCCGCAAATAACAAACTGACTTGTAGAAAACCACAGGCTGATTTTTGGCAAAAATTTACAAAGTATTTTTGAAAAGTGATTAAAAAGAGCTAACTTAAATTATGCAAATCATTTTAGATAATAGAGGATTATTGCTAAGACTTTTCTATCATATTATTGGCAGTATACATCAACCCAACTCTTCCAAACTACCCAACTCTACCAAAATATGCATCTGCCCAACTCTATCTAACTTGCCAAAATATGAAGAAACCAGACAGGCTGATTTTCAATTTCGATTTTCAACAAGATGTATCCGGCACAGTGTAACTGAATTGAAACTTTATTTAAATGAATTTTTATCACCTCAAATTTAAATCATTTTTCTTTAATGTTGTTAATCAGTGCACAAATGTGTTTTTTCATTTTTGTCACACAGGAAAAATTGATTGAAGGAGTTGCGACGATTGAAAAAGAAATGACAGAAAAGACCAAGAAACATTCTGATGAGATCAGTACCACGAGAGACGAAAAGTCAAAGGTACATATAAAATTATCCAATTAATTAAATAATTAATTTTTCTATTTTTTATTTTCTATTTAATTTTGTGTATGATGTTGCAAAATGCTCAATTCTATGGAAGCAAGAGCATGTAAGATCAATATATGACAAAAGTATTTGAAAGGTAACACCGCAAACCAACACTTACAAAATACGACGACTAAGATAGAGTTTTAATATTTAATATTTATCTATAAAAGCAAAAGGTAGAACTATAATTTGTTGTAACTCTGAGTTATTATATTATGTCAAACATGTGTTGCCTTTTTCGAAGTTTGAACGGTATATATTCACATTTTTTATTTTATGTGTTGATTTTGGATATATATGCATTTTAGTGGCAGTTTAAACTAAAATATGATTTTGGTAATTACACATTGAAGAGTAAAATGTGATTCGATCGTGTTGTAGATTTAGGACATTTAGTTTTCATGTTAATAATAAACAAGTTCTGCTAATAATGAATACATTCTATTGATAGTATATATAAACTAAATTAACACATATTGAGGGATAGCATACAAATAGAACGTTGATGTGTCATTTAGAAATGCATTCAAAATCGGACTTTTTTATGTTTTATATCTTTTACTTCATTATAAGTGAAAGGCACGGTCTCCTTCATAGCTGGCTATGATGCCTAGCATGTCCGTTAGTTGCTGCATAATATCCAAATACGTAACGAAAATGCTTCCAAAATTAGTGCAAAAGCCTTTATTTTTGGAAAAAGGGCCGGGCTTTGGACTCCCTGGACCTCCCTCTAGTCACATCCCTGCTGATGCTGGTTGCTGGTTACAGTATTTAAATAAAACAGTTTCGCTAAGTTTTCAGCCTGAAAAGGCAATTATCACGTGCATAAATTTGCATTAATTTTATATGTTTTGATGATGATATAAATATGAGGTATAAGGGAATGGAAGGCGAAAAGGCCTAAAAACTTTGCTTGTATGCTACCCCTAACAAAATGGATGCTGGGATAGGATGTTTCTGTTAATGAAAAGATCATAGATATTGATGTGTGGGCAGGAAAACGTAGATAAATTCATTCATAGATTCATTCTGCAAGGAATGAACAAAATAATAGGGTTTATCGTATTTCTTCTAATCATCCAATGAAAGGAAATCCGGCTGAAATAAACGTGTTGTTTTTATAAACAAGTTCATTCATTCGTTTCAGCTGTCAGACGAAGTTGACAATTTAAAAAATGAAATCATCACTTGGGAAAAGAAATTGCAGGAATCAGAAGAGAAAATCTCTTTGAATCAAAAGGCGATCGATGAACTGAAAGCAGACATAAGAAGCAAAGTAAGCATTAAATAACACTAAAAACAAACGATTAAGATAATACAAATTGTACTTCGAAGATAGTATATATAGAATTCCATTCCATGTTTGAAGTACGATTTGTATTACTTTAATTGTTTGTTTTCATTGAAATTATTGTACAACACGCACATAAAAAGATTGTTCATACATTAAACAACACTGTTACAATGCTTTTTAATGACGTTGAAAATGATCGACCTTAGAAGGATGATATTTTACCCCCATTTTACCCTCACTTTACCCCCATTATTTGTTGTGGGGGTAAACGCATTCATAATATTTTGTTTATTTTAAAATGTTTTATTATTTTGTAAAAAAGCGGACCACTTTTGAAGTTTTGCTGTTGTGGTAGAGCAATACAACCTAGAATTTTGAAACCTCTATTTTCATAATCACCTGTTTAAAACCTTTAACATTTGTTATCTTTCTCACGAATATACAAAGAGTGAAAGCAGAGATATCGCAAAAATTGTCATCCACCAAGTGGCAACAAACCATTTTGAAAATGTAAATTCGAATAAAAAAAGATTTTTGTATTTCTGTTTTATTTCATATTTCAATTTTGATAGGGAGATTTCTACTTCAGGTATCAAGGTGACTGTTTTCAAAGGGGCCTCCCGCTAAATTTAGAATTTTAACAGTCATAAAAACACTAACTTAATTACAAATTACTAATTAATTACAATATACAATTATGAAATCTAAAACCTAAATCAGATATAAAAAATAAAAATATTAAAATCCTACTAAGTTAAGTAATGTCATTCGACACCTAGACTCTTCCCTTGATTATTCCAATTATTTATTTGAAAAACACAGTGTCTATTTTCCATGCATTATTGTTATTGTTGTGTGTGACTTCTGGATACAAACGCAAACCCTTTGTTATTTTGTTAGTTTAACCATTTTGATAGTCAAACAAGATGGAAAAGGAATAGAAATGGATTGCACATGCTACAGAATAATGCCACATGGGAAAAATTATTATAATCAATGCCTAAATGCTGGAAAGAAGACACCTTTTACAAATATGTTTCATTGCTTTTCTATGTTTTTTTCTGAGCTACTGAGCCTAGAAGTTTCTTATTAGTCTTAAATGCAGGGCCTTACTGTAGTTCGTCACAAAAAATTCAAAGACCATTACCTTGAGCATTAATGGGTATTCTTTGTTAAGTTTGAGTTAACCCTGTCAAACGCTCGAAATGCCATCTGGCCCACTGATAAACATGGTATTTGGGTTAAAAATATACATATTTCCTTTTTTATTTCAGTAGTTTTGGATAGCTTCATTTTTTGATTTGATGTGGTTTTATGGTTGCTTAATAGTAACTAAAATAAGAGATTTCCTTTCTCTCGCTTACTAGTATCTAACATAAGATTTCCTTGTTTAGCACAAGATATTTAGTAAAATTAATTTCATTGAATTGAAGTGCAATTTTATGTTTTAGTAATTCTCTTACTTTAAAAAACACGTTGCAAGTAGGTGATAACGTTTCTGTAGGACTGAAAAAGATTTCCTTCTATCTGCAGGCAGAAGAGATTCGAAAATTAGAATCTGAAAAAGCATCAGAAGGTGCGAATTTCGAGAAGGAAATCCAAGAACTAAAAGCGATTTTGCAAAGTAGAGACAATGAAATTATTGATATACAGCAAAAGAACTCCAACGTAAGTTTTTTTCTTCCTTTATTAGCTTCATTTTCACCAGATTTCAGAAATTACTCTGGGGCGAACCTGCCTCGGAAGCAGGGTTAGATTTAAGTGGATCGAATCCATATTAGTTGCGTTTGCACTATATAATCTAACCGAGCGAACCTGATTTAAATTAACTCTGGTCGAACCAGGGTAAACACGTCTATTGATTGAGATTCCTACCTCTTGTCAATGTTTTAGGGAGAGTAGGTGATGCATTTGTGTTTTTGGTATACATCGTATTACCTCTGATGAACTCCCTATACGTTTATTGTAATTTCTCAACAATTTTGACTATTGGGTCGTAGATAGTTTTGTACACAAGATTTACAATTCTGATGTCCTTGTTGGTTTCGCCTCACGTCTATGGTCTTTTCAACGACTTCGGTCGTTTTCATTCGGTCATTAAAAGGACCTTAGAGGTGAGGCGATTTTATAAGGTGTATTTTTGTCTACTTGTTTGATTTTTTTGTCACATCAGATATCGCTGGAATTTAACAACATGACAACGGTGAAAAATGAATTTGAAAGTTTGCTGAAAAACGAACAAGAATTGAATAAAAATCAGCAGGAATCAATGGAAAACATAAACAAAGAGCTTTTGGAGAAGGTAGGAAGTGAAACATTGTTTGGGCAATGTGTTTTTGTACGTTTTGATGCCAGGTACTCTTTTGCGTGAAAATTAAGCACTAGCAAACAAAAAGAAAGTAAAAAAAATGCATTTTATCGTTGAAAAAGAAGTTGCCAATCAAGGGAGCAAGATTAAATTATTTTTAAACATTTCTAGGCAATATGCGCATTTTATTTTCCATTAAAACTATGAGTTTTCAAGAAGCTCAATTTTTAAATTGCTTTGCTTTGAATAAAGCTTTCAAATATATCTGTTTTTAAGAGTTTTAATGAAAATTCAATCCCCAAAAACGGATGAACACCGTTTAAAACCGAGTAACGGAAAAATGGGTATAAGATTTTCAGTTGCATTCGTAAAATTTTTATGGCAACGTCGGAAGGCTCCTTGAAAACCAGCCTTCTGGACGAAGGGCTACTTCTTTCAGTATTTATTTGATAAAAGTGAAACGAAATGGAGCTATAAAATGTAAATCGAATGTAAAAATCACATACGTTTTCAATTTGTAGAGCGAAGTGCTTCAGAAATGCCAAGACAATCTAATAAAAGAAAAATTGGAAAGAGATCAGGAAAAGAATGATTTCCACACTAAAATAGCAAAATTAGATGAAGATGTTAGAGGAAAAGAGATGAACGTTAAAGAATATATTGAAACGATTTCTTTGAAAGATGCTGACATTTTATCGTTGAAAGAAAATGTCGAAGAGGTATATTTACCGTTATTGCTAAGGAGATTTTAATTTAAACGTCTTAAAATCTCATTTCTTCTTTCAGCAGAATCTGCTAAGGCCTTTAACCGATCCCGAGTGTTACCCTGTAGTTTCCCGCGTGTCATCTGCTAAGGCTTTTGACCGATCCCGAGTGTTATCCTGTAGTTTCCCGAGTGTTATCTGCTTAGGCTTTTAACCGATCCCGAGTGTTATCCTGTAGTTTCCCGAGTGTTATCTGCTAAGGCTTTTAACCGATCCCGAGTGTTATCCTATAGTTTCCCGAGTGTTATCTGCTTAGGCTTTTAACCGATCCCGAGTGTTATCCTATAGTTTCCCGAGTGTTATCTGCTAAGGCTTTTGACCGATCCCGAGTGTTTTATCCCAAACTATAGTTTTGTGTTTTGTTTGCCATTTATTTAAACACTCCTTGCTGCAAATTTTTCAAAATGTAACTAATCTGAGAATTTGGCATAGTCTAGTGTTTGCTTTCTCATTCACTGAATAGTTGCTTCCAGATACTGTGGAACAAACAATCCCTGTCTCCTCTCCAAGTGTAGGTACTGCTTTGACGTGCGTGGGTCTGGAGAACAGGATTTTCTAAAAGCTATTAATACGCTTATGCTTACGCTTACGTTTACGTTACGTTACGTTACGTTACGTTACGTTACGTTACGTTACGTTACGTTACGTTACGTTTACGCTACCAAACGACTTATGACAATACTATACTTACTTGTATTGCATTTTATCTTACTTTTATTGCATCTAAAGCCTCAACGGTAGGGTGAAAGCTTCTTGAAAACATGTTTATATACAATTCATTTTTCATAGAACTCAAGGCAACGTAAAGTTATGGACAAAGAGTTTTCTACTTTGAGAGAAAATGAGGTAAAATAAATGCATGGCTTTCAGGCATTATCGTCTGTTTTTTCTTATGGTTGTACAATCACAAACAAGGAGATTTGAAAGTTAATTATGATACTAAAACAACTGCTTACAGCAATTGTTCTAATAAGCTTGTCCACATTTTTGCTACGGTTACAGCATAATAGATAACTCTTCTGTTTGTGGAAATGTTTGATGGAAAATTTTTATATTTTCTGTTTGAATGGATTTTTTCAGTTTGAAATTATTAGCTTTAAGGTTAGCCCTTTCACGCCCAGATTCATTTCAAATAGCAGACAAATCATATCTAAGGTTTTATTGTGCACCATCGTACCACGTGCAAACCAAGCCAATTCAAAAGATAAGTTTACGTTGAGATATCTGAAATTAATATGAATCTTCTTTCCTCATTTATCTTTTGATAATGTAGCATTATACTTAGCAATGGGCCATACGGCCCTTCACCAGGTGATAGGGTTAATATCCTGAAAACATAGATCTGGTTTTGTCAAACGTTAACTTTTATTTTGCAGGGGGTAGAACATACAATATATTTTTAATTCAAAATATAAATTTACGTTGAGATATTTCAAATTGATGTGAAGTTCTCTCCTCCGCATTTACCTCCTGAAAGTTTTGGTTTGTTTTGTTTTGTTTAGCAATGGGCCACATCGACTTTTCCGTGGTGAAAATATTAAGATTTTTAGTTCAAAATAAGATACGGCAATGGGCAATGCCCTTTAAGGGGCTCAATGATATTTGCTAATCTAGTTCTGAAGAAGCCCGGCATGCCAGAGCATATCGGGTGAACCAAATAAAAGTTCCGCCGTTTGCTGGGCTGTGATGCCAATTTATGTTTGTTACTAGGCCATATAAACAAACCAGAAAGATGTCCGAAAGATCGACTTAGATTTGGATAAATGACTCAACTTTCTCGATAATTCTAAGGCACCCAAATAACAAAATAATGATAGTGTGTTTCTTTAGATTTCGAAATGAATTACTTACCGGATTTGTTTAACGTATTTGCTTATGCTAGCCCCTGAAAAATTATAACTAAGATATACTTTACTTGTGGTTTCGAATTAAATCCGGGCGTAACCGAAATTTAATCCAAAAAGCAAATGCTGTAGATAAAAGACATTAAATCATAAAAAGTATCAATGGAAGGAAGCTTAATTTTTGTCGACACTGTGTACAGTGATACCCACATGCAAGAACTTTGATTTGTTGGCTTAACCCAGCAAATATTCTTAATTGTAGGAATATTTAGACATTATTTTGACTCTGTTACGTCATAGTTTTTTATTGACTATGGTTACGTAAATTTTTAATTAACACACAGTTGGGATTATGTATGTTTTCTATAATTGTAGACAGCGGCTGAAAAAGTCAGGAGCTCTGGGACCGGCGGTCGCAGGCGCAACGTTTCGTGCAGGCACAAACATAAGTGAACTTTGTAACAATAGTGAAATTAACGCACTAGTCTCAAAGCGATTGTCCCTCGAAAACAAAATAGAACTCTCTCAACTGGAAAACGAAACTAAACAATGTTGCGGAGCAGACGTTTTCATTTTCCAGTTGAGAGAGTTTTGTCTGCAAATTGTTTATTAATAGTACAGTATTCGTAAAATATTTTTGTGTTCTTGTTCATAAACGTTTTTGCGTCAGTACCGTCTTAACATTTCAGGAAAATTTAAAAGCGAAAATCCACGACATTGAAGATGAGTTTCAGCATCAAAAAGATGTTCTTTCTCAGCAAATCAGCGTGATTAGGAGTAAAGGGGAGGAGAGGGAGGTATGTAATGCATTGTTTTTATGCTTTTTAGTTTACCGTGTGTGTATGATTTCAGATGTTATTGAAACTTTACATTTCGTTATTATCAGGCAGGCATGAAATTCTGTTTACGATCCATGCTGGAAAATATTCGGACTTCAGCTTGATGTTGTTATATGGCATTTGGAAGTTAATTATTCTTTGCATGGATAATGTTTCGTTCTTTTTGCTGTGAATTGAAACCGGTGTTGTCTCCAAATTTGAATTAAATTAACATTTTAGTTTTCATTTCAATGAAATGCCAATGAAGTTGCCAAAAATTTTCTACCAAAACTTGCTCGGTTGTTACTTTATTACGCAAATTTTTTCCAATTTGCTGTTTGTTGACACCTTTGGGCGTCATTTTTTGTGAACCTGTGAAATACTGTACGTTTGCTCATTAAGTGTTTTTCAAATACATTTTCGCACTTGTTAGGCTCATTATTATACAGATCAAACACATTGTGATTAAAAATAGAAATTTCTGTTGACCTACATTACGAATGCCAGTTATAGAATTGTAGAAAAATATTCACAAAGGTAAGAAAATTGCATTGTCGTGTTGAATTCGAATAGGATTTGAATATGTTATTTTGTTGATTTGGCATTAATCAATCCCGCCAAAAAATTCTGGACTTGAATTTTCTGCCTCGTAATCGTAATTCAAACTTCGAATGAATTTTCCGCCTTGTAATCGTAATTCAAACTTCGAATGAATTTTCTGCCTCGTAATCGTAATTCAAACTTCGAATGAATTTTCCGCCTCGTAATCGTAATTCAAACTTCGAACAACGGCAAATTCCAACTTCAATGAAAGAACTCTTAAAGCTATGCTTTAATGATCCTCAAAAAGTTATTTCAAGTCCAGAATTTGGGCTCTTATACTACCAGTCTAACCATTTAGAATTTACCTGAATTGCTTTTATATTACCCAACATTGTAGAGCAACACTTATCTGGGTTTGGTTGAGTAGATTGGCTTAAGGCCACGGGATAGTAATGTATTAACATGCTCCTTGTGTTATCGTCCATTGTAAACTTGTTTTCTCTAGAATGTTGTATCGACTTTGTGAGGGCTGGAAATTTGGTACAGAGTAACAGGTGCAGATTTTGTAACAATAGCGAAATCAACACGTCAATTTCAAAGCTATTAGGCATCGAAGTCAATGCGAATTCTCTCAAGCAGAAAATCGAAACATGGTTTTTTTTGTTTTGATTTTTTGCGTTAGAGAATTCACTTTGCCTTTGATGGCTAATCGCTTTGAAATTGGCGTGTCTTTGTAAATTTTTATGAAGTGATATGTGAAAAAAAACTACCTGAGAACCAAGTTGATAATGCATCGATGTAGTAAGTTCATATTTAATTCTCGTTTTACATTTTTTGCAGAATCGATTCAGGGCTGAACTTGCGACGAAAGAACAAGAATTTGATTCAGTGCAACGAACGCTCAGAAACGAAATTGCCGAAATAAACAAGACGTTGTCGGAAACAGAGGTGGTTATTTTATTTTTTTGATGGCTCGGAACTTTATCTTGTTTTTAGTTTCCGGACAAAATTAAAGTGTCCGGACAAAATGCATCTAGCTGATTCGCTTTCACCATGAGATCTCATTGAAAAAGTACAGTTAAACCGGATAAACCAGATAAAGAACCTGAATCATACAGGTTTCACTTAAAAAATTAATTGTTGATAATTATTAAATTCTGCATTCATTTACTTATTCTTTCAATTCATCTATTCATTCAAGTTCATTAATTGAAAATATTACTTAAGTTTGGTTTGGTTTTGATAAAAAAATATAATTTATTGATGTTTATTTTTCAGGTTTTCTGTCAAAAAGATTCTTCTGAGCGTTATAAATTAGCCATTTTTATACTTTTCAAAATGATTGCAAGGTTTAAACATGCTCCAATCACTTAGCAGGGACGTTGGATATGGTTTTTTAATCGCGAATAAACAATTTTCAATTTCAATTCAAATTGGATATACTGACATGCTACACCTAATGGAAGATTATAATAACAGCAATTACGCGGTCGATTTATAATTTCACCATGTTCAATTTATGATTTTAGACATGGTCGATTTATAATTTTGGATCTGTATGTATTTGTTATCATTAATGAACCAGATTTGAAACTTGCCGAATGTGCTGCAACAATGAGCCCAGGCATTGTTTTGCTTTATTTCTCCGCATCAAATTCAGCAATGGTTCTGACACTGCTGATATTAGTAATAGCAAATGAGTGCATGTCCCGGTGATCCATAAAAGTTAACTAACGAAAACGTAAGATGATAACTTAAATATAACGAAACATAATTTATTGTGTTTTTAGTTAAACTATGAAGAGAAACTGAAATTAAAAGAAGAGGAAATCACATTTGTTTCTGGCAGTTCTCGTGAGGCAGTTGTTGGTTTTGAGAAATCAATCGGAATGCTTCAGGTATGGCACTTAACAATCTTCTACGACAATCAATGTTGTCTTGCATGTTTTAGTTTTTTTATTTATATATTCTTTTATTTGTTCTTGTTGCTATTACTATTTTTTCTGTTTTTACTCGTCATTGTAATCATTTTATAATCGTCTATACATAATAAACATCTTTCCTATCCTCTGGCGAGAGTCAGGTATAAACATCAAAAGCTGGGCCTCCAGTCTGCTTGCAAGATCTCGGGTTTTTTTTTCGTCAGAATAACCTTTCAACGCTGAGTGTAATTCAACTTTCGTTATAAATTTTCTCATTTCGCCTTCTCTAAAAGTGAAATTCTGCGGTAGAAATGTAGCCTTATAATATAGAATAGAAACTCAGAGAAAGAGAATTCTTCTTGTTGTACTGGTAAGATCTATCGCAGAATGAAATTAAAACGGAAAAGATAACACAAATAGATGTATTAATTTTGCATCAATTTCAGGACCAACTCAAGGAAGAGCAAGAGAAAACAGCGACACTCGAATTGACGGTAATTAAAACCTCTTCAAAATTCTTTGCAACGTAAACACAAGCGTAAATAAATCACCAAACATTATTTTAAACTAGTTTTTAGTCCCTCTGAAGTTGATATTAACTTTAATCATCGTAATCGGCGTAGTATACAAAATATGGTATCGTAATTGGCGTAGTATACGAAATATCAAAAATGGTAGCCCATCAAAGATTGTCCGTTTTTTTGGCGCACCCAGTATAATATAGTTTCTGTAGTATAATTTTTCCTCGTATGATATTGCTAAAACCCTTCATCTCAGAATGTTTTGAAAAGGCATGAAATTCTTGATTAATGTTTGCTATGACTTTGGCAACAAAAGTTTGAAAACTACTTTCTAGTTTTTACAGCAAAAAAGATTTTGACACGTTCCATACCTTCGAAAAAAATTTCTTTTGCATTTACTTTTTATTTCATTTTGGCTGAAATAAGTAGAAACGATGTGATAAGGAAACGAGACTCTATTTGACTTCATGATCTGTAATTTAAAAGACGTTGTTGTAACTCTGAAATGGTTTCTTTCAGATATCAAAGTCTGAAAAAGAGAAAGCGCTGATAGCTGCTAGTTTGGAGGAAAAAGATACTACTCTACAAGATGTACAAAGTCAGTTAGAGGTATGAAGTTGAATTAATCATTGTTTATTATCAAGCCACATTAAAAATATTATGTGCCTGCAAGCAAATGAGTGGGGAAAATGTGCCTGCAATTCATCATCATCATAATCAATTTATTCATAAAATACATTCTTACTAAAGTTAAAGTACATGTATTTTATGCGACCCAAGAAAAGCTGATGCCTAACTAGCTTGGTCCGCTAACATAACGCGAATACAATATATAATTTTTCCTAGGGTATGTTTCAAAATCATCATCATCTGTTTTATCAAATTTTATGGCACACCATTGAGCCATATTTGTGACTTAAAATTTAGGTAATAATGATTTTCAAACATTCTCTAGTGAAACTTTTCCTAGCAACATAGATAAAATAAATTTGCCTGCAACATGATACTGTGGTAACATTTTGTGCTTGTGAGCGAGACATTGGTGAGACTGTTTGTTGTAGGTTTATTATGTTTAGAGCTTTCTGCTGTAATTTGATGATTATTTATTAATATTTGTGATATGCAATTTATTTCAGATCGCGAACGCAGAACTCAAGAAATCATGTGAAAGTTGTAAAAATTATGAAATTCAGTTATGCAGGTTTCAAGAAGCTCACAAGGTATACGGTCGTTATTTTTTTACAGCCTAAATTAACTCCAAAACGTTGTTTTGAAAGATTTGTCAGCTTTCGTTAGTTGGAAACTGCTTTGTCTATCCTTGGGAATTATAATTTTCAGCAGTTTTTTTTTTGAGATAGTGGTGCAAGTAGGAAAATGTTGTTGTGTAATGTTTTGATTTTTTTTTCATAGGAACACATCAATACCGTTAAAAGATTGGAAGATCAGCTAGAAGAAACAAAGGCAACCTTTACAGTGAGAAATCTCAAATCTTGATCTTTTTCCGCCTGGCCGGGATCTTCACCGGTCGCTTTGGCTATAAAATTTAATTGCTGGACGCCAACATGCCACTGGACCCAGTCTATAAATACCATAAATTTAATAACTGCTCCTAGTCTATTTCTTTTTTAATCCGAGAAAAGGAGCTGAAGGAACTGAGAACTGAGAAAAACGAACGAAGGAAGCTAAGAAGGAGAAAAGAGAAACGCTTTTCCTCCTCCTTATTTTCTTTCTTCCACATTTCATCCGTTTGTTGTTGTTAAAAAGACATTTTCAGTTCTCGGTTTGTATCGAAAAGAAATAGACTTGGCGCAAGCCTAACTAGCGACTTGTGGCAATACAATCTACAAATTTGCTAGGTGAGGTGTGTCTCAATCTAATAGAAAATACCATGTTTATAGCAAACATTTCTATCATTGTTCGTAATTGTTCACTGCAGCCTCATTTCAAGAAAAATGTTTAGTTAGCCAATCAAATTACTTTATTTTAAGTTCTTGCAATTTGTTTGATGCGACAAAAAGTTTCTGTCGCGAGTTTCTGTATGGGGAGGAGACAGGGGGAAAAGTTGAGGTCTTGAAATTCTCGTAAGCCTGTAAGGAGGTCTGCAAAAATGTTTAACATCAAAAAGAGGGGTCTTTCAAGGCTGTGACTGACGAGAAGGGGTCTTAAACTAATTTGGCAGATGTGAGGGGGGGGGGGGGTTTAAGAAAGTGTTATATAAAATTTCTCCTTCATCCCCGTCGCCATATTTAATCACCGTTCCATGTTTGCTAGTTTGGCTGATATCTACAAATCCTAAGAAACAAAGCTTTCTTTTTTGCGGATTTCTACTCCATTCGAGATTTATATCTTATTTAATTTTAGGCATCAGAGGAAAGGCGTTCTTCGTTGGAGGGTGATTTTGAAAAATACAAATTAGCTTCCGAGGACACGAAGGAAAGTTTACAGAAGGAAGTTTACCAACATACTGAGGTAGATTTGAAGAAATAGTTTTTTTTTTTCATACGAAATACATCAAATTTATGAAAACTTTTCACGAGATCCTATTCAATTTTTTATAGCAAAGAAATATTCAAAATTTTGATTAAATTAGCGCGAAGGAAATTAAAGAGGAAATAACACGAACAATGACGACTACGCACGTGATTCAAAATTTTGAGCTTATTTCGAAAATCGCTTTAAAATTTAAAATTTTGATTATTAGTGCTTACGTGATATGGCGTCGCAAGCTTCACATAAATTCTTAAGCAGATCAAAAGCACTTGACATGGATACAGGCAACAGTGAATTTGGAAACAGTGAAATTGTATTTGGAATCAGCAAACAAAATTATGTTATCTGGAAAAATGTTATATTTCGTGTCATTTCCTCTTTGACGCCATATCACGTAATTAAAATGATTGGAAAAAATAAGACAAACATCATTGGTTTATTGGTGATGAAGGTACCATAAATGAACTTTTATTTTGAAAAATTACTCTAACTAAGTTCAATGCTAATCAAAGTACAATTCTAGCTTTATTCTTACAGAAGATTGTAAAAGGGAACACTTTTTCACATTCAAAGCTCATGTGATGTGAATTATTTTATCATGGCTTCAATTATTCAGACAATGTTTAAATAGTCATGTACTGAGTTGAGTTACCCAAAATAAATTCAATTGTTTGAAAAAATTGCGCGGTCATTGCAGCTTGAAAACCTACTTCTAAGCTATGCTTTTCAATAATTTTTAAACATATTCGTTGCCACTCAAAGGAGCATATTAATATTTTGCCTCACATTAATGATTCTGAAATTTTCAACAATATCAAAATGATAGAAACGAACAAAATATGGATTTGGTGACTATTTAGATCGCAGCAAAACCAGGTTGCTCGTAAAAACAATAAATTTCACCGAGTGTAAACTTCACATTCACCTATCTATTATGGGGTCGTTGGGGGAACCAATGATGATTTCACACAACTATCCTTTTCCATTCCTCTCTACCTTCCACTGCGATTTTTCAAATTCTAGACCAGTTCTTTCTTCAATGTTGTCTTCCTCTTTTTCTTCTTCCTTTTACGGTGCTTTGCAGGATGGTTTTGTAAAGCCCGGAGAATGAGAAACATGGCCATAACATTTTAGCTTGCGTTTTCTAACCGTGGTGAAGAGATCTTCGTATTGTACAATGGTCTGTCGGATCTTTGAATGGACATCTTCGTTTGTGATATGGTCTTTGTATGATATGCCCAAAATCTTGCGGAAGCATCTCATCTCCGTGAGATAGTATATAAGCTACTACTGCAGTAATAAGTAAATTTTTTTTTAAATTCGAGTTTTCTTTGTTTCCTTCCGAGCTTTGCTCTTCGTCAGGTTTTCGGGTACTACTGAAATATATTATATCGTGACATATTAGACTTTTTTTTACCCAACTGGGACATAAACTGAGAACTGGTAAAAAATAGACAAGATTGGCATCAAAAGCAAATTTTTGTAATTTTTTTAATGTGTGAAGATTTATTTCATCATTCGGTATTAGTTTTTTACTTGCATATTTCATTTCAAGGTAAAAGAACTGCTAGAAACCAGAATCTTAGAGCTTGACGACGAACTGAAAGAAGCTTACAATAAATTTGACAAATTGAAGTCAGAAATGGTAAACAATTTATTTATTATATATTCTATATGTTTTGCATGACGAAACGCCAGAAAAGTTGGATGGTTCAAATATTTTAGAAGCTAGACAAATGAAATGTTTGATAAACAATTTGCAACAGAGAATACGTTTCTTCAAGGTCGCGTTACGTTACGTTACGTTACGTTACCTTATATTTTGTATTACTCAAAAAAAATATCCCCGTTTACAAGGCCGCAGTTTGAAATCCGTCATACTATAAATCTCAAATTTTGCATCAAACGACGTCCGAAGGTCAAACCTAGAGTTTGAGAAATTATCCAGTCGCACACTTGACCACGTTTATCTTTCCAAACCTCGTAATTAAAATTGCCTTGAAACATTATTTATTTTTAGTCCATGTTTTGACATTAAAACAACCTGCTTGCTTTAATGGCGCTTTTGGAGTTTAAAAATTCAAGTAAAAGTAAAAGTAAAAAATTCACTAATCAAACTCCCCAGGTTGATATAGAAGCAAGAATGTTGCTTTAATGTGAAATTGTGGACTGGAAATAAATGTTGGTGTTTTAATTGACTTGAAAGTTCACAGATGAATGCTGTTTTATTGTGCAATGTTGGCCATGTAAACGTGATTGCAAATGACTGGACGATACGGGATGATACCCCCAAACTATCCCAAAACGTTTGCCCTTCGGACATGGTTTTGTTTGCAATTTGATATTTATATTCTCACGGATTTCAAGCCATAGCCCTGCAAACAGGGACAATCTTTTTGGGTCACCCGGTAGATATATGTGCTTCTTTTTTTTTGGAAATAACTATTTTGGTGCAGTCAGTTTTTAAATTTAGTTTTTACATGTTTTTAGAACGCCATGGCAACGAATTTCCTGCAACAAGAACAACATGAGACTAAGCTGAAGAATGAGATGTAAGCATAGCATTATATATTAACAGTTAACATTCTACTATCAACATTAGAATCGTTACATAATTCACGAAATTCGTTTCCATTTTACTCTCTACCACTTTATCCTATTCGATCATTCCGGGACTACTAATAATATTAAACTATAGCAGAAAAACTGGCCTATTGCAACGAGAAGTTGTCGCTACAATCACAGAGCGACATGTCAGACTCGCTGCTTCTTTCAGGAAATCCACTGTAGCCTTCTTGTTTTCGCAAATTGGCCTTTTAGGACGAAAAGATGTCGCCCCAATTACATAACAGTATTTTAGATTAGCTTTCTCTGATTGGCATAAATCAAACTCGATAATATCAGCTCAAGCTGAGAGAAGATGTTTTCAGAATACTGCAACTTTCTCTTCTCTACAATATAAAGTGTTGTATGAAAATAGAAGAAACTACCCCGTACAATTTGCAAAAATATCCTTTTCACTATGAATGGTTTGATCTCTTCTGTAATTGCTTTGAAAACACAGTTTTTATGAGCTGAAATTAGGTCACTTGGTACATGAACGAGATTAGAGTAAAATTTGACACCGTAATGTAACGAGTCGTAGTTAAGCAACCATTGTTTAGCATATCATTCTATTGTTCTTCTATTGTTCTCATGAAGATTTTGAGCCTCATTTCCCTTATTTGCAGTTTCTTGATAGCCGGGGTGGGTTTAATCTACTACGAGCATGTTGTAAGTTTAATCAAAAATATGTATATCAATTGATTTGTATTTTGTTAAATCTTATTTATTTTCAGAACCTCTTTGGAAACAGAAATTACCGAGCTAAAGCAGGTTGCTGAAAATCTCAATGAAAATTTAGAAAAGGTAAATTGCTTTTACTTTTACAACTTTTCTCAAATCTGCAAGACTGCACCGGTCACTCTGGACTTTTCTCTTGAATTTGTAAAGGACGAATTCTCAAATTCTTGCCAGTAGTCATGCAGATTTCGAATCCTTTTCCCGAAATCTGCGGGACCACTCAGGTTATTCAAACGTGAATGACGTAATACAAATGTGATTTTCTTTGGCCTACCATGCTTTGGCCTTCCAGTTATTGTTATTTTCATAATTTTAGGAAAAGAAGGACGCCGAAAGCAAAGAAGAAGAAATGATCAATCAGAAAAATGCCTTTCAAGCGAAGATGAACGAGTCAGAAAAAATTATCGAAAAGGTTAGATTTTTATGTTAACTAGCTTATATTAAGACTAACATGATGCCGGCATGAAATGAAAATGGTATGAAATCATAAGGATATCAAACCGTCTACACGATGTCTATTTTTATGATTTTGCTTCTTTGTTAATTCTCGTTGGTCGAAATTTTTTAATTTTAACGCAAAGTTGTTAAATTTTATTCCTGTTTGCGTTAGAATTTTGCGGTACGTCATGTTTACACGATGCTGTTTTCAAATCTAGCAATTTAGCGTTCCGTTTTTATTTCGTGATGTAGTAGATCAGATGCGAACAGGCATATCAGGCTATGGTTAGCCAGCCAGCCAATCGATCATCATTTTATGCTGGAATTGTGTAGACGGGAGGCCAATCCGTAACGATTTTATGCCGTTTCATTTCATGCTGGCATCGTGTAAGCCGGATCGTTTCGCTCAACAGAGCTGCAAAAAGCATCTTCTATCTTAATAAGATATTAAATAATTTTGCGTTATTTTAGTCAAACATACAATGAGTACAGGTTTGACAAAATCATTGACTTGAAAAGAGCAGTTTTGCAAGGTAAAAATACCTTTGGTTCACAAAGATGCTTGGAATGATTAAAGCCCGATGAAGACGCCTACCTAATTTTAGTGTGCAGTAATACAAATTTGTGCAATGATTAAATGAAACTGTGCAATGATAAACAATAAAAATGTGCAATGATAGATTCTGTGTTGAAAAATTCTTTTCGGAGACCTGGAAAAAAACTTTTTAAAAATCTTTAATATTCTATATTTAATATTCTATATTTAATATTTATATAATATTTATAGTCTGTTCTTGAAATTAAGACCATTATCATTGATATAAATAAACTTATTAAAGCTAATTAAATAAAGCCAATTACGAGCTGCATTAACTATTGGACGGAAAACATCAACATAAGTATGAGTGGAAGAAGCGAATAGTTTGCCAGGAATTTTTAATTGTCTTAAAAGTAGATATATTTAAGCCTCAAATTTCGTGTGTTTTTTGTCGTTTAGGAAAAAGTGAGTCACACAGAAACCAAAGAAGAAATGGAAAAAATAAAACACGTGTTAAAGGAAGAAACTAACACTGTTCAAAATCGACTGGTAAGAATTCGGAAATAACATTAAAATCACTGATATTTTGAAAAACGCACATAATCTTTGAAAATATTTTTGCCGCTATTTTATGTGTCGTTCATTACTCTGTTACTGGTTTGTGGTTTATTTTTGATAAGATAGACAGCCTGATAAATAACGAAAGATCTTCCATCGATCGTAAACGCAAATGTAGCAGTGGAATTTTTCCGTTTGTTTGAAATGCAAAAATTAATTTCGCACATTTCGAGAGTTCAAGGAACTTCTTCATTTTGATGGCAGTTTTGATAGGAACATCTCACAGTCAAGTGACACTTTAAATGATTTTGGAAGTGGCAATGACCAGACAGATTATGTTAAGGACTTTGTTTGCCCGATTGTACAAGAATTGAAAAGTTGCAGCTCCGAAAGGATGCAAGGCCTAAAAACTTTGCAATGACGAATAGCGCTCTTTTTGTTTTTGTTCTTTTTTACTGTCAGCTATCGACAATATCTCCGCGCATACGCTTCCATTTTCCCTGAGTGAGGTCTCAAAATTGTTGGTTAGTTATCAGGTTTTCGCACAGAGCTTTGTACTCAAGTTTTTGCAATAAAGTTGCAAAACTAATGTTAATTTTTTTTGGGACACCTGGTACCTTTTTATTATAAATTTGTAGTCGCAGCCCTGACTAGTTAAGCTTTGCTTTCTCTGGGTTGTATAGTTTTCATGCTTATTTACATATATATATTGTATTAATTAGTATGCATTATATTTATGTATAAAATTGAATTGAAGACCGGGAGACCCCAAAAAGGGATG
>JAYJMH010019161.1:0-20206 GCA_036873815.1 Phacellophora camtschatica
CTCTCTGTAATTCCAGGCAAAGGCAAAAGGAATCACGAGGTGTGGTCACATCGAGAGGGAGGACCGGGGTCGCCCTGATGGGCCCCATGCACCAAGCGCTGAAACCCATACCTTGCAAGAATAGCAAGTGTGTGAGCCTGAAACTGAAAGGTTATGTATAATCCGTGTCCCCTGCGGGAAACAAGTCATCTCAAAACTTTCGCAGGCTAGGCACGTTAAATACGATAACTCACTCACTCACTCAGTAAACTTTTCTATGGATTTGGAGAATATCGTTTTTGACATTTTATTTTTACTGCCAAAAACTAAGCCTATTCTTGTTGATATTTTTTACTTTTTTACAAACCCCCAGATACGTCTTTCTCCAGCTATTTTGATAAGCTCAATTCAGCCATCTCAAAGACAAACAATTTCGATAGCCCGGAAGTATACTTCCTAGGAGACTTGAATATCAATTTGCTGAATAACATAAATAATTCGCCAAATGATATGAAATATCACAAGCATTTATGTTCTCTACATGGACTGAAACAGATCATTACGTCAGTAACGTCGAACAACTCAAAAATTTTGCAATATGGGGTACTTGACATTGGACTATCTGACCCTCAGTTAATATACCGTACGATGAAAACCACCCGAATCAAACTAAATGAACACAACTACATAAAAATCCGCTTGATTAAAAACTGCTCCTTTCTAAGAAATTAGGATTAAAAATGCACACAAGAATTGGTAGACGACGAAATACTCGAAAGAATCAAAAGTCGTGACAAACCTCTCAGAAAATTCAAAATATCCAAAGCGACAAATTACTTTGAAAAATACAAACGAGCCCAAATCGAGGTACAAGTTTTATAGGAAAGAAAAAAAAGGATTCTATTGTGAAAAAGTTAAGAGAGAACATAGGGAAACCAAAAGACTTAAAAGTGCAAAAGTCTTAACTCTCTTGGTTTACCTTCTGGAAAAGATGCCCCTACAAAAATATGTCTTGAAAAGGATAACAGGATAACATGCAATCTTTTGATATCCTTACCTGAATTTCCTGACAGTTGAAAGCTAGCAAATTTGAAAAACCTCATTTTTAAAAAGGCCAAAAAACAGAACCTAAAAACTACAGACCAATTTCTCTTCTTCCTCAAGTTTCCAAAATAATCAGGAAAATCATTCATAATCTAGTACATGAGTATTTACACCAGAATACAGTTATATATAAATACCATTCTGGTTTAAGGAAATGCTATTCAACAGATACATGTTTGACTCATTTAAGTGATTCTATTCTTCAAGGCTTCGAAAAGACATGCTCACACGAATGATCTTAATAGACCTTCAAAGGGCGTTCTTAAAAGACCTTCAAAAGACGCAGACGATCTTCTATAGGAAAAATAAATGCATGAACAGAGATTTGTAAATAAAGTTTTTATCCATACTGTTTATCTGAATGGAACAAACTTGATCCTGATATTAATATTTCCCATCTGTAAATATTTTTAAAAATAAACTAGCGTTTCTTATTCGGCCACCATCGAAGGGTTCAGCCATACTAACCCAATTGCGCGTTGGACTAAGCAAGCTAAATATACACAAATTTAAGCACAATTTTCAAGAAACTAACTGTCAAAGAAATTGAAGATACGGAACACTTCTTCGTGCTCTACCATGCTTTTGATTTACATCGGCGGGATCTTTTCAGCTGTGTCAATGCAATATTACAACCTCAGGAGGGCCTCTAAGGGTCTTCGGGCTCCTAGTCTCCAGGCCATATTTTAACGGACTGTCAGCCTCCAAAAGGCAAAACTGCCGGGCTCCAGGGCATTCTTTTCAGGGCTCCAGGGCTCCACTTTTTGAATTCATGAAAACATAAATTAGTAAGTTTTAGTAATAGTTGCAGCATAACGGACATTGTTTCTTTAAGTACCATCACAGCCAATTCCAGAGAGGTAAATTATATCTCTGTTATGGGCACTGGATTTGTTGTGAACAAGCAAAGCAAGCACGAATCACCCGTAAAATAGTTATGTCAATTGATGTTTTGCTGCAAACGTTCGGAGTTAATGGTTCTGGAACAAAACTCAAAAGACAAGACCACTCTATTGATGAAAGGATCTTTGCAATATACTGCAATATACCATAAAATAAACTAACTTGAACGGTTGCTACATGCCTTCAAAGATATTAATTGAATGCTGTCGCAATAAATACTGATTTCTAAAACATTTGTTCTACGCAGTCTTCTCGTATTGTTGGATGGTTATCTCTTTTCTTAAATGAGAAGTGGATCCACCGATACACTGCAGATCCTTGATTTTTCCTAGAACTTCTCCTCGTCATTTCCAGAATTGCTGAAACGGTTGCAACGATTTGTTTCAACTATTATCTATCAAACAAAAGTTACTACATCAGGGAGCAGGTCTCATTGTTCAATAAATTTTGAAAAATCGCCTTTCATTCATTCTTAAGCTAACAAAAACCAGATTGTCATTGACGGCAGCAGTTTAAAGCCTGATTTTCCCTAAACGAATTTATTCGCGCAAAGCGACTTTTTGAAGCGAAAATTTCGTGCGAGTGCAAAAGCAATTTCCATCCGCGACTATTTCAAGGAGGAATTCATTGGCGCCAATTCTTTAAAAATATCAAATAAAATGGCAATCTTTTTTATATATCATCATATAATATTAAAATATACAAAGCAAGACAACAGTTAGAGAAAGAGAAAAGAGAAAAAATGTGACGTTCGTAGCGAGTTTCCACTACGAACGACACTTACAACAATTTAATACAACGACAATATCTAGTCTAACAAAAAAAACATACACTACGAAAATTAAGGTGTACCAGGCGCGCCAAAAAATATCTATCTGACTCACCTGACAGGGTGGGCTGTGATTTGATGATTGTATTTCTAGCCTAGTTGTTGTGTTGATTTGATAATGAAAAAGGCCGCTTCCAGAATTATTCTGTTCACAATCACATTTACGTTTGGGCTACAAAATAGTAGTAATTCGCAAATATTCTAAGGATCCAAACTCTCAATGTCAATACCAGAAAGGTTCCTTGGCTGACCAAGAAGATCTAAACGTGGCAAATCAAAGAGAGGGCAATGCAGGAGAAAGTGCTCATTATCTTCTTTACCTGTGCCATAAGCACAGATGGTGCCAGACATTCAAAATTATGCCTAAATTTGTGTTCTTTTAAGGCACTAAAATTCAAACGAAGCTTAGTTAGAAGTCTAATACCTGCTATATCTTGTATATATAAATAGGCTTTTTAGCAGGCCTGATGATTCCTAGCAATTTACGCTTGAACTCAGCAATTGAAGTTCCATTCTAAAAGGTGTCCTGAAAGTAGGTGTTTGAAAACCGGACAGTTCTATCTATGTTTTGTTCATATAGACGCGCACTTCTGAGATTGTACATAACTTGACGCTCGGTTGGAATGTCTGCATACAAATACTCGGGATGATGTGAGTTCTTAAATTAAAAAAAAAATGGCACAAGCGTCTATACCATCTCCTCTGATAGAGACTTTCCCAACCCAGTTCCTCGTACAACCTTTGCCAATTTGTACCTCTCGGTCTAACATAAAGCTTATACATTGGGTTGAGAACGTCCCTAGAAACATAATTAGAAATGTGTCGTATTGATCCAATTCCTTGTCTTGCTTTTAAAATAGCTTCCTTGATATGACTCTGGAAATCCAGAATCATGCCAAGGTGCTTATGCTCGGCCTTTTCTGTGACTACATCATTTCCTAACAGTAGAGGGGGGTGAAAGGGTTCAACTTTTTTTAAGGAGAAGATAAGTTCGACAGTTTTGTCAGCATTAAACTGCATTTTCCTTTGCCATGCCCACAAATTTCTAAATCACTGTTTAGCTCTTCGGCAGTTCTGGTTACATCATTCACAACAGAAATAGAGATGTGTCATCAGCAAAGATCTTTACTTCACTCTTTAAGTCATCAGCAAGGTCATTCACAAGAAAAAACAAAAGGCCTAAGACTGAACCTTGAGGTACTCTTGCAGAAATTGTTGCCAATTCTGAGCTTTCTCCGTTTTATAGAACACGTTGTTCACGGTTCGCAAGAAGATCACGAATCAATGAAAGTAGGCTTCCAGATATCCCACTGCATTCAAGTTTATGCAGTACTCTGTAAAAGGCCTTGGATAGGTCAAGAAAAACAGCCCTGGTTTCTTTACTTGGAATATCGTCAAAGGCGCAATAGATTTTATGACTTATTGCCAACAATTGGTTGACTGTTGAATCATCTGGACGGAAACCTGATTGATGTGTTGTTAATAGACCGTTATCGCATAGGTGCTCATAAATATAATCATATATCAATTTTTCCAAATATTGGAAGCAAAGAAATTGATCGATAGTTTATTTTGCATTGTCGACTACCTTTTTGTGTACAGGAACTATATTTGTTTTTTTCCAAATTGAAGGACACTCAATAATGGCTCAATAATGGAGCAGTCACAAATTATTATTATTGATACTGAGATATCATCACATTCATGTGCTTTATTAGTCTTTAGGTTACGTTTCAACTTAAAAACCTTATCGCTATCAATAATATTGTTTTGTAGCATATTGTTACAATGGGGTAGAAAATTTGGGTACTCCCAGTTGCTAAAGTGCAGCATTGCTCAACAAAAAAAATCGTTTTAAGCATTAGCTTCAGCCTGTAGAGTATCGCAAATATTCCGTTCTCCAATCAAGGCTGTCAATCATAAAATAATCCCGTGTTTTGATTGGATCCAAGCTCTGAATCACTCCAAATTTTCGCAAATTTTCACGCTCGATTTTTTTCACTGCAACTTTTGTTAAATTTCGTTGTACGCATGCTTTGCGCGAATAAATTCGTCTATTGGAAATCTGACTTTAATGACGGAATGGAGGCAGCCGAACGGCCAAAGTTTTCACCAAAAAAGTTTGCAAAAAATGAGCAACAAAGGTAAGCCAGACTTTTGTTTGACCAATGCCTGCTGCAACCAGAGGTGAAGAATGGATAGGTAGAGGATCCAGACAAGGTGCCCACGACTACCGATGGGAGATCTGGTACCCTAGCCTCTTAAAACAATTTTTGGATTCATCGTTGGTAGATAGAATCTTTTCAGATTTTGAAAAATTTGCTAGAGTTGCTTCAAAATTTTTGGTGATAAAGAAACATTGTGAGTGCTATTCTTACTAGGAAATGTGAGTGGTGGTGATGAGTTAATCAGAATGGAGGAAGTATTGTATACAAGAAAGCTGTTACTGGCTTTAGATGAGGATGATACGACAACTCGAATGAAGAGAGAACTGACTTAGACCAAAGAAGAGGAAGAACTGAGATCCTGAGACGTTTATAAATCAATATATATTCTTAAATAAACCTCTACGCGAAAAAACAGAAAATAGACTAAGGGCCAGCAGCCACTCTAGCAGTCTCAAATTTCAAACTTTTGCCGAAACTCTATGTTCTGTCATTATTTTGTTTTATTTATGCAAAATATATGCTAAATTATATAAGAATTATATAACTAAAGAATTATATAACTGCTATTCTTTATGGACTTCAAGATGTTTTGACCTATCTGGAAGTCCAATCAGCGATTTAAAACATACTTAATCTGAAGAGCGTGCAACTCAGATAAAAAAATATATTCCTATTTTTAACTTTAGCCATTTCAGAATTGTAAATTTTTAATTTAGAATATCAATAAATATTTACTTACTTAGACAAGGTGCCCACGACCAGCGACTGGTATCCAAGCCTCTAAAAACGATTTTTAATTCTTCGTTAGATATTTGGAAAATTGCTAGTTACTCCAAAATTTGTAGATGATAAAAGAAACATTAAGAGTGCTATTCTTTCAAGGAAAGGTGAGTTTATGGAGATGAGTTTATCGGAACTGAAGAAGAAAAATGTTACTGTGTCTAGATGAGGGTGATGCGAGAACTCGAACGTAAAGAGAACTGACGTCGACCAAAGAAGAAGAATAACTGAGATCCTGATCAATTTTTGCTTAATCAGATCTTTAATCAGTATTTCTAAATAAAACTGTACGGTAAAAAACAAAAAATAGACAATGAGAAAGTCTTGTGATGTTGGGAACTGAAGGTCAAAAAGGGGGAGAGAGGGAATTAATGATCCAGACTCTTGTTTACATAAGTTATGAAAATGGCTACTAGCCGCTTGTTTGTGAAGATAAATCTCTGTGGAAGGTCGGATATTACAAATGTTTTTTTAAGTTTGTACATTGTGTTTAAGGATCGAGAGAAGAAACAAAATTCACTCTGGTGAAGTGAACGACAAAAACTACAAAAGCCCGAGGAATGGTGCAACTTGAAACAGAAATCATTTTCATTAAAAAAGGTAATTCCAGAAAACGCTTGAGTCATTAACAAGTTCAAATACTTTAAAACCCCACGAGAATACAGGGACGGCAAGAAGTGGGGCTAAAGTGCCGCCAGGGAGGGGCTCTTAAAATTTGGGTATGTGCGGAATTTTTTTTTCATTTTATCTGAGAATGGGTGTGTTTTTCTTTAAATTGCAATTGATACTGGGTATTTTTCTGATAAATTTATTTGAGAATGGGTTAATTTTTTGAAATTTCAGTTTAATATAAATAAATGAAATGACAGCCAATCTAGCAATCTTATCAAAATAAACTACGGCCAGCCAAATTTTCAAATTCTAAAGTTTTGACGAAGAACTCTCTAATTTCTGTAATTTCTTTGTGTTATTAATGTAACGTAGGTAATATAGAAACTGGTCCTGCCAACCATTCTAGCAATCTAAAATTTTAAAATTTCACTAGAAAACTTTATATCTTCTATCCTTTAGATGTTTTCTAAGGTGGCCCACAACGGCTACGGCACAATTCTTTTTCCATGGCACGCTTTTATATTTCTTACGGCACAATCTTTTCTCACGGCCTACTTTCATATTTCCACGGCACACTTTCATATTTCTCACGGCACACTTTCATATTTCTCACGGCACACTTTTATATTTCCACGACACACTTTCATATTTCTCACGGCACACTTTCACATTTCTCAGGGCACATTTTCTCTTCCGCAATGAATATTCCCAAACTTACAAACAAAATTAAAATAAATCAACATTACTAAAATAAAACTACTTCAATGACCAAATAGTTGACATCTATCAGTTAGGACACTTTTCCAAAGAGGATCCTTAGGAGACTAAAGATCCTGATGCATAATTTTTGGGTATGCAGAGGAAGAAAAATTATTTACGTCTATTTCTTGCTAAATATTATTTTTTGAGTTGATGTTTTGCACCCCCAGCCTGAGCATCCCTACTATCTTAGTTATGCCAGAGTAACAACACTTCTGGGTTCTGGATGATGAGATTTTTCAAACCATAAGCATTGAGGCTAGTGCTGAATTCAGTCATGTAAATCTGGCGCTTGCTCACAAAGGAAACCTTCAAGGGTTTTATGATAGATTCACAATGGTCTTAGACCCCGTTTACATGAGAGAAACTGGATCGATCCAGTTTGGGGTCGATCCCAAAATTATGCATTCTTTTACACGGGATCGATCCCAAAATAGCTTGTGTTCACACGGGAACGATCCCAAACTGATTCGCACTGAATCGCACATGTGTTTAGAAAAAACCCGCCAAACCACCACCGCTCCACACCAAATAAGAACTTTTAAAATGGCTGCGAATATACCGAATACATCAACGTCGTCAAATAAAATCAAAAACTTTATTTGGACCAATCCAGAAACGGGGTAGCTGCTCCAAATTGTTTTGGATTACAAAACGAACAAGTTAGCGAACGGGCAAGACTGGGAAACTGTGCGCTCTAAATACGAGGATGTACACAAAAAAATTTATTCAACAATAGTTGCAGTTTGCTGTTTATTTGATATTTTAATCAAAAGAGCCACGAAGACATTATTTAAAATACTTTTAAATGAACGACCGGTCAAATTTTTAGGTGTCACGCCCTTTTACCGACAGGGAACGCCCTTTTCCCGAACTAAAACGCCAAATTAAAATGCAAAAATGCTTAACAAAATCACCAGTTCAACTCAGAAACATATAAAAAATGCAAGTGTAAAAAATACAAAATGCTTTGTGTACTCTAAACATCTGTTTTGAGGAAACATCTGCTTGAAAGCTATAAGCTCTCTTCAAATTTTTCACAGCAAACATGTACGAAAAGATTCTTCAGTCAAGAAAATTAACATAAAAACAGTTAATTTAAATAGTTATAGCCCAGTTATAGCAGGAGCTTGCGATGATTAGCTAGCTTTAAAACTTGTACCAATTTGCTGAGGTTGATAATGTCGGCAATGTCACGCTCACTACTTATTTGCACAAGATCTTCGAGCCTGTCGGGAGACATAGCAGAACGTAAATAATTATTGATGATCATGACTTTGCTGTGTGTGCGCTTTTGGTGACAGTTTAAAAATAATAAAATAACAGAAAAGTGAAATGCTTTGCCAAAATATTATCCTTCCCCCCCCCCCAACATTTTATCTTCGAATTTAGACGAATTACAAAATTGATCCTGGCGATAACTGGGGGGCGTGTCCCCCCAGTCCCCTCCCCCCCGTGGCGCCGCCACTGGGTCGATCGCCATGTTTTCGTCGTAATCAAGAATAATCAAAATAATAGAATAATGGATAGCATGTTTCATTCATTCATTATTAACAAGAATAATGGCAAAAAGCCTCTATTTCATTAATGTTCTTTGCCTCGTTTACTATTCGTACCAATTTGGGATCGATCCAGCACTTTAAAGGTGTTTACACGAGACTTTGTGGGACCGATTGGGGATCGATCCCAAACTGGATCGCTTTGGTAAGCGAACCCAAATTGGCACGGTTAGCGGATCGATCCCGAGCGGACCCGTGTGAAAGCCTATCCGTACCAATTTGGGATCGATCCAGTTTGGGATCGATCCAGTTTCTCTCGTGTAAACGGGGTCTAAATTTATGTCGGTAAAAGTTTGTCAGCAGAAGGAATGGGATGTTAAATTAGTTGTCATAGTAAGTCAGAAGATTTTCTGTCAAAATTTTAATTAAACAAGGATATGAACACTTTCCAAGTTAACCAGGACGATGAGTTTGATCCAGCAGGATATGAAAACAATGGTCCGGGTATCAAGATGGATCAGAAGGTTATAAAAGCCTTTTGATCTGAGCTTAGAAAAAAACTTTGTTTCTTTGTTTACAAAAATAACTGCAAATTTCGGACTCTTGCGTAAAAGAGGAGCTGCTATTGTATTAAAAATATCCTTCCATTCTTTTGGTAAATGTTTAAGAACCTTGTCTAAAGATCCTAGACGATATGGTTCACCTACAATTTATTTTACTGCTACTTCAGGTAAGAAACCAGGCACGTGTTCGTAGCAATGTCACGTAAAAGTGATATACCGGAGCTTTTCCACGTTTTTGTAAAATATGAGGAACTTATTCATGCTTTGGTGTGTGATGTAACATGTCCAGGCATTGCTATCAAGTTTTAATCCTTTTCACTTTCCTAGAGAAGCTAAAAGGTTGCTTTCCACCGACCTGTTTTCTGGTTATAAAGAAGTCTGGACAACCATGAAAGTCTATCGACCACATTAAGTCCACCTTTGTTATATGGTAGTTTTGCTTGTGACCTAGAAATATTATCTTTCTTGCTATTATACCGGGTGTGCCAAAAAGAAGTAGACACGTTTGACAAGCTAACATAAATTGCCTATTGTTTCGATTGTGATAATTAAAGTTGATATACCAGATAGACCAAACAAATTGAAAATAATTTATGGCAATTTTTTCCCCACTAGTTTTGGTGCTATGAATGGTTTACGAAAATATCATGATCTCACAGATTCATGAAGCTCCAGCGAACAAGAACAAAGAAAACTCAGGGAAGCTTCTTTTTGCCTTGGTCCTTGAATTGATCACTTGAATTTCTCATGAAAATCTTAACTTCTATTCCTTTTTGAAACAAAGCGTTTCATTCTAATTTTGATCAGTTGGTGTTACTTTTTCCATGGAATGCATTCAGTTTGGTGAACTGCATGCTTTTCGATGTGTTCATGAATCTAAGAGATCGTGATATTTTCGGAAATTGCTCACAGCACCAAAACTCACAGGAAGAAAAATCCCCAAAAATTAGTTTTAATTTGTCTGGTCTATCTGGTATTGATATCAACTTTAATTATCACAATCAGAACAATATGCAATTTATGGTAGCTTTTTAAACGTGTCTACATTTTTTTGGCGCACCCGGTAGAATTATCATAGATTTAATTGAAAAAGTGAGATTTTAAGCTGATTTTTATTGTACTAAGTTACATTTTGAGCTGATTTAAATCTTTTTACACGGATATAACAATGTTGGAACACAAAATCAATTAAAATATAAAATGAGTCAAAGAGAGAAAACATCCCTCCTAAAATTAAACCACGTACAGAGGTGGTTTCTAAGCTCTAAAGATATATTACAAACATTAAAAGCATGAAAATTTCAGGGTGCATTTCATGAAATCGATATAATCTCAGAAGTGAAAATAATTCATTAGTACCTAATGTAAAAACTATTCGTTTTGGCCTGGATACTACGCCTTATGTAGCTCACAAGCTCTGGCAATCACTACCAAACGAGATCAAACACGCAAAAACGTTAACAAATTTTAAAGAAAAATCAAAACATGAAAAGGAGAATGCGGCTGTAGAATCTGCAAAATATACATCAGCAATTTAGGATATTGAAAATTTAGGTATCAGAATAAAAATTTTCTATATTCTACTTTACTTTATCTAGTTTACTTATTTTCATGTACATTGTAAATATTTTTGTGGTATGCCTTAATTAGCTGTAATTTTAGATTTTAATTTATTTTAAATTGTAAAGCCTACATGAATTAAAGAAATAATAGTAATAATAATAATAATGCAGCTAGGCCCGAAGATCTTGGGCTAGGAGTTAAGTTCTAATTCGTGGCGTTGTCGTCAGATTGGCATAAATTGACATGCGACGTAAAGGAAATTGATAACCTACTTCGTTTGTAAATACTTCCATGGGTTATTTGTGTTGGTGTTATTTTCGTGTTATGATGAGCCTTGGCGTACACCTGACCTAATTTTGGCGTAACCTCGGCGTAGGCTTTACACTGGGCGGTCGTTGAACACAAAAAAAAATAATTTATAGTTTGCAAAATAAGCAGGTTTTGATTAAATTTACTGAGATGTGCTTTATCAATTAAACATGCAATTTTCAAGACAGTTTTCAATAATTGATAACATATATAAAGGAACCGCACAGCCTTCAAGCTCAAAGCTCAGATTTCGTCAACAATCTCTTCGTTTTATTCTCAGTCTAACTGTAAAAAACGCCATCGTAGTAAATAATTAAACGCTATGGTTTCGGGGATCGTTTTTTCTAAATTGCAACTGATGTAACTCTCATTGATCATATGCAGAATTCATAGCATCTTTTAACATACTTAGTGGTGGGGCAATTGGCCCACCAGACCCTCCCCGCATGCCCCACCACTCAGGCTTGAAATGCAGGTTTTGCCTCGTGAGTTTGGGCTCTTTTGGCATGGGTCCTTCACAAATCAGAAATTTCTTGTTTCACATAAGTTTTCTGGAATGTCAGTGGAAGGTTTCCTGCCAGTTTAGAAAGGCATGGCCACAAAAATCTGAATATGGAGCCCCAAAAGCTGCATCTTGAGCCCAGGAGCTCCTTTGGGGCTCAGGAGAAGCTTTTCCATTCCTTTTTAAATTTGTCCCAGCACTTAAAAATCCTTAAAAGATGCATTGCACGAGATTATGTTTTAGAAACAATTGTTTAACTAAGAGTTATGGAAAGAATGATCATCAAAAACAAAAAAAAACTTCCATCAGCTCAAAGCCCACGAAAATAACATTGTATTCATTAATTAAAAAAAATCGATCAAAATCAGAGGAAGACCGATCAACTGGTTGCTTATTCTAAATATCAATATTTAATGCGTAATATTTACAAAAACAAAAAATTTGAAAAGATTCAATTGCTATAATCATGTAAAAATCTATAAATAGCTTGTGATAAAATTATCGTCGATTTGTTTCAGGCCTTGATTTGAAATTTCACCGTTAGAAATTTAACTTTCATTGTTAGGAGCTTAACATACGGCTCATAATTTCATAATCTCTGAGATGGCATACACGTTTCTTTATTATAAGAAACGTTTTATAAGGTGGTGAAGCCCAAGAAAATTTAAGAAACTTCTATTGGTGAATTAAAAATTGCTAAAAAACTTTTGAAACTTTTAGTGAAGATCAAAACATCTTACTCTCTGACAGGCGCCGAGAAAAAACGAGTTTCTCAACTTTTATCGGAATTTCCCAAGTCAGCATTACATGACGTCAGTGGGTTAAAATAGCGCGAATTGATGCAAAATGAGTTGTTTATTAAGAATATCTACTTCATATTCGTGTTCCTTGTCAAATTTTGAGTGTTATATCAAAAAATTGTTTGGTGTTTCAGTTCATGGACAGGATGTTAGATGATCAATTCAGTGAAGAATGTTTATCCTGTACAATATATAACCAATTTTTGTAATGTTTATGTTGAAAAGAGAATACATTGTAAAAAAACGGCATTTTTTATATATACAATTAAGAAACTTTTAAGAAACAGCTTAAAACGTTTGTGGTTTCAAAAAGATTGGTTTCAAACGCGACAATGCGATTTGTCACTGTAAAGAATACATTTCAACGCAGCAAAGCAAATCATAATAAACGAAATCATACAATTTAGCTGTTTTTGTTTATTTTGATTTTACTGAGTGCACCCAGGGTGTGAAATCTATTCTTTAAAATCACAAATCGCATTGTCATGTTTGCAACAACAGAGGCAGATTTTGTAACAATAATGAAATTAACAAACCAATTTCAAAGCGATTGGCCATTCAAGACAAAGTGAAAATCAGACGGAAAATCAGACAAACAAAGGTGGGGAGCGGAAAATCATAAAGGGCAGATTTTGTAACAATAATGAAATTGACACGCCAATTTCAAAGCGACTAGCCATCGAAGACAAAGTTAATTCTTTCAAGTAGAAAATCAAAACATATATTTAGGTCAACAACAGACATTTCCCAGCAAAACGAGACCAAGGGTGATAAAACCAGAGGTATGCTACTGTGTTACAAAAGTAAATTCCCAATTCAATGCGCGTAAATAATGACTTTGCATTGCAGTGGCAAACCGTGTACCAGGTATCCCAAAAAGGTAACAGCTTTGAGCAAGGCTAGCGCTGCGAGTTTAACTCAAATTTATTTGACAAATTTCTAAAATAAATCTCGGTATTCAACTTAAAAGTTGACACCTAGTTTGTTAATATTTGTGATATTAATTCTCAAAGCTCAAATTTGCCTCCAACCCAAATTCAGAGGTCTAGATTTTTGTCAAAACTGCGTCTATAGATTTCCCAAATCATAGCGTTTTACGAAATGAATTTAACGGTGGTTCGAAACACATTCAGAAAGAAATCCGAAAAATGAAAATTAAACGCCTATTCATGGATGTAGCCACTATGAACTGCTTTCTTTTTTCGGCCAGCGTTTTTACCAAAAATCTATTAAAACGAAACAGCAATTTTAGTTTTCAAAAAATTATTCATGGACAACTGATTTTCAAGATTATTTTTGGAATCACTATTCAGAAATGTTTTAAAAAACAAGGTATGTTTTCTGGAACACCACCATGATTCAGAAAATCCTACAACACGACCCTAAAAACATAGGCCAAAATTAAAACCTCTGGCAAGTTTGTATGTTACCATCTGAATCGTCAAACGACCAATATCAACAAACCAGATTTCTTTTTTCGATTTAACGATCGAGAATTATTTTTAAAAAATTTTTCAAATTAATTTTCCAAGCCTAATAACGTGCGACCTCATGGCATCTAATTTAGCAAAGAAGAAAATAAATACTTGTTTTCAACTCGTAATCATAATATTTTCATCAAGACTCAAAAATTATTTCATTAAATATTAATTAATTATCAATTCAGGAAAACTTGATTTGGCCAAAAAATGCAAATAAAACGAACTATTGCCAAAGCAAATAAACAGCGAATGAATGGCGATTCAAGTTGAATAAATCAAAGCGGTGAATACATAAAAATCTCATTCATGTTTTGTTGCGCCGCGACGATAGAGCTAACATTATTATCTGTGTCACTTTGAGCATGAAGAAGTAGCTGACTTTGCATAACAACAACAACAACAACAACAACAACAACAGCAAACACCACCACAAGCACAGCAACAAAAACGGCAAGAATAGAACTGCCGTTTTACATACACACTCAAATAGTACTGCTGCACTGGGAAATAAAAAGACCCTTCTAAGAAATTTTGCAAATTTCTTTTCAAAAAAATAGCAGATCTTTATCAAGTTCACATGACTCTGCTTGACTATTCTAACGCAACAACAGCGCAAAAGAAAATAAAAAATGTGGTGTATTATGAAATAATAAAAATACCACAAATTATGTAATATCGGAGGAGGCACGGGCCTAAGTAAACCAGCTCGTTTTTGAAATTATTTCAATGAAACTGCCAGCTGGATTCTACGTCGCGTAAAATTAGACAGGCAAATTTCATACGGATAGACAGGCAAATTTTTACAGTCCAGCATCACGCAGAACTTTCAGAGTAACCCAGCAAAGGGCGGAACTTGTTTTCGGTCCACCAGGTACTTTGTCGCAAGCAAGCATCTTCGGTACTTTCGAGCAACAGGCAAGCAACAGTAGCCTTTCCATATTGAAGCACAATAATCACAATACTGACAATAATATTACCTGAATTTTGTCAACAACAATAACACCACACGCCAGTGCTTGTGTAAGTTCTTTGATGACTGCACCAGAGCATAAACAATAGTCATCCCATTTTGCCAAGCTGCAAAGTATAAAGACGCTTTTTTTAGTATTTAAACCCCCCCCGGGAAGAGCAATATGGCTTATTGATAAACATTGTAAAACGCTATATTTTTAGGGGGTAAATGCAGAAAGAATTTCAGAGCTTTTAACATGATTTGATATGGGTGAAATTAATCAAAATCAAAAAATTCCTTACATGTATGTATGTATGTATGTTTAATTACGCCACTAAATTAAAGTTCAAAAATATATCAAATCACACAATCAAAAATCTAAATTAAACGATAAAATGTGATACAATGCTCTAAATGTTAAATATTATAAATATGATAAAACATTGCTTTAATCTGAGGCTCAATTCAGAGGGCGGGTAGAAAGCGACATGACTCCCGATGGAAATCATAGAGCCGATGATTTATATTTCAAAGAAAAGGGTAGATGCGAAAACACTGAAAGTTGTGACGACTTTTGGTGGTGGTTTTACTGATAGTTAAGCATCACTAATATTAACAAGGTTAACCCTTTCACCCATGGAAGGGCCATATAACCCATTGCTAAATAAGGTAAAACGCTACACTGCAAGGGGTGTCAACATATGCAGACTCTTTCATCCATGTTGCACATTTATTTCAACAAACATCGCATTTATGTCGAGTTAAATTTTATGATATCAATAGAATCCATGTTAAATCCATGCAAAATCATGCGTTTGAAACCACGCGTCCAGTTTTAGACAAACTGTACTCAAGTTTTAGACAAACTGTACTCAAATTTTAGACAAACTGAACTCAAGTTTTAGACAAACTCTGCTCAGGTTTTAGACAAACTCTACTCAATTTTTAAACAAACTCTGCTCAAGTTTTAGACAAACTCTACTCAGGTTTTAGACAAACTCTACTCAAGTTTTAGACAAACACTACTCAAGTTTTAGACAAACTCTACACAATGTCAGAAACACTTACACTGAATTAATGTTTGGTATATTGCTTGTCATAACTTGTTCGAGAATCATATCTAAAGAGCTAGGTGAATATCTTTTCTGGCCTACATCTTGAGAGCAATAAAGTCTCCAAGTGACAAAAAAGGCAGTCTGCTTAGTGATGACTGACAATACCTGAAAACAGAAAACAGATAACGTAAATTCTGGGATGACGTTCATAAAATTTCTGAAGAAAGAAAGTAAATGCATGTAAATGCATACATTAGATGTATGTAAATGCATACATTCTATTCATCTATGTATGTATGTAAATGCATGCATAGAATGTGTGCATTTACCACTAACGTTATCTAGCAGCCTTTTAGCCAATTTTTACTCAAAATACAAATATATTACACATTTCATTTATAAAATTTGTGTCTTTATGGGGACCATAATGGAAACATATCTCTATGGGGACCATAATGGAATCAAGGTCTTTCGATCTTATAATGCTACACCTGCCACTCTAGTAGATGTACGTATTTTTAAAAATAATACTTTATGCATTTTTTATTTTTATTAGTTTAGGTATTATTTTTATCGCAAGATTGTAAATATTCTTATTTTTAACTTTTTTTTAATTTTAGACATTTCAGAAATGTAAATTTTTAATTTAAAGTAGCAATAATTACTTACTTACTTATTTACTTACTTGCTTATTTGATCGGAGGGCGCTTGTTAAATTGCTGTGGTTCCGACAGGTAATGATCATAAATAAGATACTTCACATTCTAATTGAATATACAAGTTTTGCAAACATGTAAAAAAAACATGATATTTGCTAAAGATACGGGAAAATAAAAACTCTTTGATTAACCGGGTGTCCTTAGCCTGCGTTGCAGAATCTGTGTTTATTTTCCCCTCCTCCCTAAATCCAAAAAGTCTGCTACGCAGGCTAGGTGTCCTGAAAATTTAGCTACAAGTGTCCCAAAAAATGCGTCGCTGTTTTATTAAAGATATTAAGATTACAACAGTGTCTTAAAGATATTAAGATTACAATCAAGGTTTTGAATATTTCCAATCCAGAAAAACTAACTAAAAGTTTGCCAGAAATTCCTCTGAAATTGGTTCTGTATTCATTAAAATGTGGATTTCGAAGCCTTAAGATTATGCCAAAGCAATGTTTCGTTGCGTTAGATTATCGTAGCCCGTTAGTTGCGCAGGGATTTTGATACGGTATGAAAACACAGAAAAATACAATACCTACAAATAAATATTTGAGGTAAAAAACTAAATAAGTATATTAAAATTCTCTAAGTTTGAACAAACTACACATTTTTTTAAAAGAACACACTTTAAGAACATCTCGAATTGTCAAAAAATAAGAACAAATTAAGAACATGCTAAACCTCGGATAAAAAATTTCCAAAAATTCAACACCACATTTAGTATTATGAAATTATTTTCGGTGATTGTTACTTACTATACAAATTTCTTAAACTATACAAATACGAATGGTACTAAACACGAATGCTCCCTATGTGTTGTTGAAGCAAAGCAGGAAAAATTGGTTACGTTGTCAATTGGGATAAAAAAAACAAGAACAATTTAAGAACATTTCAGCCTCAAATTCTTAGAAATTCAAGAGCATCGAGCCTCGGCAATAATTATCTGGTTCTTACGAAAGAGTGCTTAAAAAAGTAATTTAAAATAATATAATGCACTTACCTTTGTACCAAACAAAGCTGTGGCATACGAAAGCAACAAGAAACTATAGTTAAATATGTCAGCTCTAACCTCTGCAAATATTGCTAAAATATAGAAAATACGAACAGAATATGAGCCCAAAACAGTGGAAATTTATGAGAAACTGATGACAATGGAAAGATTTTTACAATTTTAAAGAAACTACCAAGAAGAAATTTAAAGACACTCAAATAAACATCCGAAAAATTAGGAAAGTTAATTGTTTCATTCAACAGTTGGTCTGAAATAAAGTAGAACGATCACAATAATCAATAGGGGGAATTTGTAAAACAAAAGACTGCGTTACATTACAATGCCATTTGTCACCGTAAAGAATGGATTTTAACACCTTCAACGCAACCAAGCAAATCATATTAGAAGAAATCATAAAGTTCTGCTGTCTTTATTTATTTTGATTTGACTAAAAAAGCGCCATTAAATCAAGAAGGTTGCTTTAATGTCAAATTAACTTGAAAGCTCACGAATTAAAGCAATTTTGATTTTAAGTTATGGACACGTAAAACATGGTTGCAGATGATTGGATGATATCTCAAACTCTAAGTTTGACCTTCGGACGTCCTTTTATGCACAATTTGAGAATTTTAGTCTCAAGGATTGCAAGCCACAGCCTTGCAAACGGGGATAGATTTTTCGCGTCGTCCCCGGGTAGACTATGCAAACCTTATTTAGGATCTGGTACCTAAGGTAACCTTAGTCCAACACGTTGTTGACACCCTTTAAAGCTTTATATAGATTTATTAAATGCAAAATACTTTATCACTATCATTTGGATGCAAATTTATTTTCAATAAGTAACGTTATACAAATAGGTTCATTTAGAGCAATTTTGAGAAAGAGGACCTTTCAAATAGTTCAACCTCGCTAGCTAAACCTCCCAACATGATTTTATGAAGAAACATTTAACAAAAAGCCCATATCCCAAATTACCCCATGTCCTAAATTACCCCCAGTCTAACTTATCTAGATTTGAAAACAACTATAAAAACAGAATTGAAAAACAAGGTTATTGTTAAAAATGAACAGAACAAAACAAAGTTGAACAGAACTTACGATCCTCGTTTGGTTCGCTTACAGGACCTTTCGAGTTTTCATTTAGGCTGTTAAGACAAAAACAGATCTTTTATTTACATAAGTATTTAACCAAGAAAACAATTTAATTAGTTCCCCACTGTATTGTCAATTGCATTGCATTGCATTGCATTGCATTGCATTGCATTGTATCAGAAATGCATTGTTTTACAGCTGTTAAATTTAATTGATGATTAATAAAGTTCCACTTTAAAACATAAAGTTATTCAAACTAAGAAAGCTGAAAACTTGTAAACCAAAACCTGTAAACCAAAACTTTGAAAAAAAATATAGGTCTAATTATAAATAATTATGCGAGTCCCAGGAAAAATAATATAAAAACAATGGAATTCTTAAAAACCATGATATTTACAGAAAATGTTTGCTTTTACCTGATAAGTTGATCGAGAAAAGAACCAAGCTCATCCATACCAGCAGCTGCAGCTAAAATCTTTCCAAGATCACTAGAATTGCTAAGTTGCGTCAAATGCTGTCTTATTACGTCCCTATTTTCCTCCCATGGTAGTGAAAATACCTAAAAATTCAAAAGATGTACTTTTTCAGAAAAAATCTTTTCAAACTACAAGTCATTTGGAGTTCGGCTGCCACGATTGCGTTTACAGTTCAGCTTAGTATGAGCTAACGGTTCGGCTATTTTCTTCGTTCAATTTTCGTTTTAGTGGTAACGCGTGTCAAATTTTTGTGTAACAGCTAAAAACAGTGTTTTTAGGGTGTCCGTAAGACACTTAGTCATATTTTCTCATTCACGAACTGTCCTTGTTCAATTCCTGTTCTGGCTTTTATACGTCTTGATTCCTTGTTCTGTTATAAAGTTGTTAAAAATAATTATAAGCAACATACCGCCAGGAGATCTGTAACCAAACGAGCTGAAAAATAAATAACATAAAATCAACAAACAAAGAAACTAAATGATTATTTCTATTCAGCAGCGATCATAGATGTCACTAACGAGGGAATGTTGTCCTATTCTCCTATACGAGATGACATAAAACCTATTTGTTTTCACTACAGTTCATATTACATGATAAATGCATCGCGAAATATTCTTTTTCAAATAAAGTTATTTTTAGGTTTACTAAAAGCATGGAAGAAAAGTGTTTGTAGAATAAAAGATTTCTCAAGATATTAACCGCATGATAAGAATGTAGTGACAAAGTCAACCCGGATGGTTGGAGAATAATCCAGTTGAAGTCATGTAACAAAGTCAACCCGGATCGGAGAATAATCCAGTTAAAGTCATGTAACAAAGTCAACCCGGATCGGAGAAAAATCCAGTTAAAGTCATGTAACAAAGTCAACCCAGATAAGAGAAAAATCCAGTTAAAGTCATGTAACAAAGTCAACCCGGATAAGAGAAAAATCCAGTTAAAGTCATGTAACAAAGTAAACCCGGATAAGAGAAAAATCCAGTTAAAGTCATGTAACAAAGTTAACCCAGATAAGAGAAAAATCCAGTTAAAGTCATGTAACAAAGTCAACCCAGATAAGAGAAAAATCCAGTTAAAGTCATGTAACAAAG
>JAYJMH010019172.1:0-20204 GCA_036873815.1 Phacellophora camtschatica
GGTCAAGTATCTTGACCTCTCTCCCTAGGCTTTTGCTTCCCGCCATCGCAAAATTTCGAGCATTGCAGACGCAAAATACCTCATGGTCAGTCTAAACATTTTTCCCCTATGCTGACTTTTGCTAAATTTTCTGTATAGTAAAAAGTCCAGTGAAAAATCAAATCGTTTGGGCGGGGTTTTAGCTCTAAATATATAATATAACCAATATAACGTCTTAATGTATCCAAATAAACTGAAACATACAGATTAGAGGACCCAATCTTATCAACTCAATGTACAGGCCATTCAGCTTTCGTGGAGAATAAAAAAAAAAAAAAAAAAAAGACTCATAATTTATTAATGAAGCAAAAGGGTTTCCTGAAAAACGTTATTGTTATTTTAAATTCATTTTCGCTTCATTTCCATCTTTTTTTATTTGAAATCCATTTTCGCTTCATTCTCACCCCTTTGTGCAGCAACACGAAACCTTTTCTGCAGCAACATGAGTCCTGGTTACAATAATAATAGACTTGATCCAAGTCCATTTCCATAAATCAGTAAAAAAAAATTATGTAACATAAATATATGTCTCTGGAAAGGATAAGGGTTTTGCGGAGGAGAAAACGAGGAAGATTTCCGCCGAAAGTTTTCTTCCGCGGGAACACATTTTGCAGTTTACTTTAATCTTTTTTACTGATTTAGGAAAATATACTTGAAGCAAGTCTAGAGCAATAAGGAACCACTGTCTTGTCTTGTGAGTTTGTTCATGAAGGTTGTTTTCTTACTCTATTCATTTCAGTCCATCTCATGTTCTACCACCTTATCCCATTCGCTTACCCCGAGACTTATGACATTTACAGCAAAAACTAGCCTGCTACGAGAAAATGTTGTCGCCATCCACAACCACAGCAGTATTTAGATTCACTGTCTCTTATTGGCTCACTGAATGGTAAACGATAATTTTACACCACCAACAGCTTTAAAAAAAATCCTTTCACTACCAATGATTTGTTTTCTTCTGTAGTTGGCTTGGAAACCAAATTCTGAAGCATTTTGGAAAGCCATTTTGCAGATGAATGAGATTTAACCATATTTTCACTGAGACGGGCGCTAGAGTGTGTTGAATTAGGCATGAAATGATTTCGGTATTGCGTGAACAGAGTCTGCAGTGTATCTTTTAAATATAAAATTGTTAGAAACGCACCAGTTAGATCACATGATACTTCTTGGTCTGTGCTAGACGTTTACAAAAAAATTTGTGTGCATGAACAACTTCTTGGGTGTGAAACGGGCTGAAGCATGTGAATGATGATCAAAGTGAAAGAACAAGCAGTACTTCTAGTAGGGGAAGCTATGGGGTCGAAGCTGAGATTGCAACCTGCTTAGCTGGGGTGGAATGCCAACTGAAATGCCAGTAAATTGTTTAGCGACTACACGACTTCCAGAAAGCTCGTATAAAGGAAAGCGACTTTCTTATAGTTGTTTTGAAAGCACGTTTCTAAACATTTTGGAGTATCGAGGGAAAGTTTTTAGTTGAAATCTAATGGCATCTGTAAATATTTTGTGAACATTCATTCAAATTAGGTATTACCTGTGCATAGTTTCACAGAAATCTGAGAAGAATGGTTTCACAGTGGACCAATTTGTTTCATTATCGAAGATTAGAAATGTATCAAGGTATCCATCATATTTTTTTTATCAGTTTGAAAAAGTTTAACACATATGTTTCCTTGTTTTCGGTATGCATCCCAATTTTCTGATGTCCTCCTTTTATTGTATTTGTTACGTAATTAAGAGCGTAGCATTGCAGCTTTTCGAAGAACACGGTTCATGAATGGACCATCATTGGCGCTGATATATTTCTTTTTCATCAGGGCATATTTCTCCAAAATGTTTAGAAACGTGCTTTCAAAATAACTATAAGAAAGGTCGCTTTTCTTGATATTTCGAAGTTCCGTACTGAGTTCCACATAAAATGTTTTTGACAATGAATTTTGGGTCAGATCCCATTTTCAAGTAGATTACATTGATTATCGCATAAATCCACGTGATCAAGTCTCCAGATGTTTCAAGCTTGTAGGCTTTGAATACCTTGCTTGTTTGAAATCAAGATCAGGGCTAGGCCAAGTGATTCCCGAAAATGACAGTATTTAAAGTATGGCTCAACAATACTAGTATACAGTTTAATAACGGAAGTCAGATGAAGAAATTTCTTTGCATATTTTAAAAAACCAATAGCTTTCGATGCCTTGGAAGAAACGGTCTGGGCATGTTCCCTCCAATCAAGATTTGCTCACCCCACTCCAGAGAATTGTCGATCTGGACACCCAGATACTTGACTTTTCAAACTATATCTAGCTTATTATCGCCGATTTTCAGGTCTTGGTCTTCGTTTAAATTTTTGAGAATCTTGTGCTTATTTTTTGTGGAAATGAGAATGGAATGAGTTTTAGAGACAATTAGTGACAGCTTATTTCCTTTTAGCCAAGAGTCCAGTCGCATTAAATCGTTGTTAATGGCCTCGTTTAGCTGAGCCATATCTCTAGATTGGTGGCACATACTAGTGTCATCAGCATACATTGATATGGTACAATCTTGGACAGCATGCGGTAGGTCATTGATGTAGATAAGAAAAAGTAAGGGTCCTAAGCAAGAGCCTTGTGGTACATCTATTTTTTTTTAATTTCAGAATCTACACTGTTCACTCTACTCTAATTTCAGAATCTACACTGTTGCAAAATTGCTCTCGGTTAGACAGGCAGAAATGAGTGTAGTGCTCTTAATCCAGATTGGTCTTTTGATATGAAACCATTTATCAAAAAGTACTGGTGCAGTTGATGAAAAACTTCCGGTTAACAAGATTGTATCGAAAATGGATTTTTGTGAGTCCTACCATACTAAAACAAAAAGCGTGCAAATTCGACCAAGCGACGAGCTATATGCGAAAAGTGCTGGGGGATCAATCTACTTCTTTTGAAAAAAAACAAAGTTTTTTAATGGAAAAAATATAAATAACTGTACTCCCAGATCACTTGCTCTGTTTTCTTTTTGGCAATGGTTCATCTGTCACAGAATACCAGTTTTTCCTCGCATCATATCTTCCTCTTGTGTTTCCACTACTGCATGAAATCGATTTTTGAATACGTATTGTGTTACTATTGTATCCAAAAGTAACAAGGTCTGGATTGTCATTCCTTCTACCCAGCTTGCGTTGATTGCCAAAGTACTGTTCAACAGGATCTTGACAAAATCTCTCTGTTAGGACAAATTCCACACCCTCAGCTAGCAAAAACTTTACAGCCTCAATAACTGAATATGCAGTTATTTGAAAACCTTCAAATGTTTGCCATGAAATAAACATTTTGCTGCGTGCTCCCTTATTGAAATTTCCTTCCCGCTTTTCAGTACTTTCTTTCCACAACTTAAAATACTCTATAAATTCTAGCAACCATTTTAACCTTTCATCATCAACAGATACGTATGGAGCAAGTTTTTCTTTTCTTTTCAACTGATGCTCATGCATACTTCGTACATTCATGCAATCGAAGAAATCATCAACATTTTTACAAAATGTAGCTGTTGCTGTTGCTTCCTCTCCACCATAATGTGATAACGCTTTTGCCATGGATGTGCTGAGGACTTGGGCTGCTAGATTTACACGCATAACTGAATATGGTGTCAGCTTGATGTGATCATATCTTATCTTTGGCAAAAGCTTTAAACAATTTGCTGAATCTATGTTATAGACATTTGTTATGTGCTGCCAAAACAATTCCTTCCCATCATTCCACATTATGCGAGATTTTTTGCCATTACCAGAGTGATACAAACAGTTTCTAGCAGTTTTGATGAGATGTGGCGGATCTGATATGAAATAAATGAATCTGTATTTTGCCCAGATGTTTATTGTCCGGTAGCACACTTCCCTATCAGATCCTCTATCTAATGTTTTGTGCATCCTGAAAAAAGTTCTGTTGGCTGCTGCCCCATCACATGTTGTGGCTATCACCCAGAGATTGCAAGTTCTCTCCAGAATAAAAACAGCTTCCCAGAATAATGGAAAGATTTGAAATGATTTCACATTTGTTGTGGCAAAGTGGGCAAGGCTAAATTTGAGGTTTGTTGTAATACCTCTGATAAGAAAGAGTAATACATGTGATGCAAGTTCATCCTCCTTATCCAAGGTTGCAGAGTTGATATTTGCATCTCCTAGATCCGTAAAACCAATCAGCTCACCTGTTGTTTTATCAAAAACAAGATTTGATTTGATTTTCATCTCATCAAATGTTAATACCACATATCTTTGGCAATCAAAATAATCATCTGAAGACTTTACCAACTCTTCTATGACTTGTGCATTGAATCCGCATTTTGGGCGAACAAAATTTCGATAATCACGCAATGTTCTACTGCTAGGAAGCACAAGTAGTCCACTATTTCGAAGTTCTTCGTAGCATGATGGTGACTTAGCCGCCAATGAAAGGCAAAAACGAATTATCATTGGGTGAAATCTATGCCCCTTTCCCTTTGATGAGAACAGCTTTTTTTGTTGTTGCCAAAAAAGATTCATGAAGGGTGTTATTTCTTTTGATTCCACATTGCTTATTAGGTTTATCATATCATCACCAATTTCATTGTCGATAGGAATGCTTGATTTTTCCAATGCTTGATTCATAGCTTTAATTTCTTGCTCCAACTTTGTACATTTTAGTCTTTCAGCTTGCAAAGTAAGCTTGATGCGATTGGTTGACAATGAAGATATTGGTGCTTTAGGTTTCGCAGGTTTATTCATCCTTCTGCTTTTAGCACTGTCAGACTTTTCACATGATTTCAAGAAATTTTCACATGGCAAACATTTACTATTCTGACAAAAGACTTCACATGCAATATGTCTGTTGTAGGAAACAGAAGGAAAAGCCTGATGATCATCATAAAGTGGATCATATGCCAATTTAATAGTGTGCTGAATAACATCTGATGTTTGAATATGTAAAGATGATTCAGCAACTCCATCACAAACTGAATATTGGTTTAGGTCTCTCACTATATCACAGATACTTGTATTCCTAACTGAGCGCTTGTTAACTTTATAGAAAACATGATCCTCAGGAAGAAAAAAATCATAATATGCTACAGTAAATCCAAGACTATCATCAACTTGAATTTCAAACTTTGGAGGTACATATTTCTTTTCAAAAAGCTTCAAAAATACACGGTCATCATTGCTTTCAATTTGCCAGTCACTTAGGGATTTTAGTTTATTCACCCTTGTCTGAAAATCTTTCAATGAACTGTACTGAACTCTATTTGTTGCTAGTGGTACAACATCATTTGCGATATTTCTTTCTGGTCTCCCTGCTTTGTTTTGATGTTCATGTGATTTAAATGGCATGTTTAAAGTTGGTATAGCCCCAAACACTGGCTTCTTTTTCACCATTTTCTCAGTGATAACTAAAATATAGAAAAAATTCTTCATCAGTTTGATTTTTCATTTTCTACTTAAGAAATCAATTTGTTTAGCTGGGACATTGATCTAATTATGGGATAATAGAAGATGATTACACATTTCTTTTATAAGAAACCACTTTATAAAAATACCTAGATCTAGAAGGCAGAAAAATTTGAGAAACTTTTGGTACTAAAGAAAAAATCCCTAAGAAACTTTTTAATTTTAAATAATTCATATCACTGCAAACAATAGAGGATTTATCATTTTCGGGGCACTATATGTGCTGGGGGCTAAATGTACAGTTAAAATTGAGAAACTATTAAGAAACTTTTAGTACTAAAAGAGGTCCAAAAATAAGAAACTTTTAGTTCTAGGCCCTGAGCTAGGTTTCTTATAAAAAACGTGTAGCATTTATTATTTTGATTAGAAACCTATGATAAATAGTAGTAGAAAAATAAATAGTAGTAGAAAAATAAACAGTACCATTGCAAGAAACGTTTACTATGAGAAATGGGCTCAAAGTAAGACCCTCTTCAAAAACTGAAAGCCAAGAGCCAACTGTTTTGGAAGCTCTTCTGCCAGATTGAGAACATAGTCATAGACATAGTATCAGAAAAACAACCAAAAAGCCAAATGAAACAGGCACTTGCTTGTTAAAATTAGTTATACTAAGACTTTGATACTTACATGTTTCAATTTCCTCTTGTCTGAAATGTTTTTCGCATGTAAAGACCTTATCATCTTTAATTCGTTTCCTGAAATCTGGATCTATGACCCGACTTCTGGTTATTTGGCCTAGCCAGTCTTCACGCCATTTAGCATAATTTTCATCTTTTGGGGCAGGAAGCTTAAAAATTCCTACACCTTTAGTTCTTCTACATGTTCCGCAGCCAAAAACTGCACAATTTACTCCAGGCATTCTTTAATTTGGAACACGAAGGCAAAGCGACCCGATAAAGCGTGCTAAGTAACATCCATTTTGAAAATTTAGTGCACTATTAATGTCACGTGATGCGCGATTCTTCGTAACAAAGAGATGGCCTTGTGAAGTTCGCCGACATTCCAAACCAGGGATTTCTATTAACTTTGGTTTTACATGCAGCAAAGCTTGTCAAGCCTCCGGATGTCACCCAAACAACGCTGGTACTAGAAAATTATGATATCACATCTAGAAAGTGGTAAATTGAAAAAACCCTGGTTGTTCTAAAAGAAAACTTGAAGTTTGCAGAAGGTGGCTTCAGAAATGCTTTTCTTGCAACCTCACTTAATGGTATAATATCAACAAAATGGGTAGTGAAAGAAGCAAAGGAGGAAATGATGAGGAATGTCACTACTTCATTAAATATAACAGCAGCTGAGCATACACGAAAGCAGGTGCAAATGAATGCAGCTGCAAGAAGCATATCAATGGCTTTTGCAAGAACAGTTCCGTACAATTTCGGAAAATGCTTCCATTATCAAAACGTTTATTTCTCTATGATTGGAGACGTTTCTGTCAATGTTGAAGAGTTCATCCCAGGGAGGTTTACGAAGTATGTCAACAACAATGGAAACATTATTGGAATTGAATCAGAAGAGCACAAGATATTAGTGCACAAGGCTGAATGTTTTGTGTATTTTTCTTACAATTTTACAAATAACCAGATTATGGTTTTGGATCTACAGGGTGTAGCATATAATTTATGGGACCCCGAGATTGCTACGACAGATCTATTAGAGGATGGTGAATCGAAATTTTGTGCAGGGAATCTCTCCATTACAGCAATTGGTAACTTTCTTGGTTGCCACAAATGCAACAACTACTGCAAAATGATGCAATTAAAAGAGAAAGGTGAACATTATAAAGTTTAGCAAAACATTATACTTAGCAACTTTGCAATAACAGTTTAATTTGGTTAAGTTTGTGGTTTTAGAACTTTTTGAACATGTTTTCATTTATTTTAGAATAATTTATCAGTAAGATTTTTTATGGATATTGTATAAAGTATTCAATGAAAGACATCAGAAACATGGAGATATGCAACAAGGTAGCATGTTCATGGAAACACCACACCACCATGTGATCATAATCTGATCGTGGTGTTTCCATGGTCATGCTATCATTGCCTCAACCAATGAAAAACTAGCATGCATCAGATTATGCCGTAACAACACATGGTCAATGAATTTTACGGAGCCCCATAGGGAACATGCTCATTACAATTTTTGATGCCTATTCCAAATTTTTATGCTCATTGCAAGATTTTATGCTTACTACAAATGTTTTTGTGATGCCTATTCCAAACTTTTATACCCATTGCAAGATTTTATGCTTACTAAAAATGTCTTTGTGATGCTTATACCAAATTTCTATGCTCATTACAACTTTTACTGCACAACAACTTTCACTGCACAACAACTTTCACTGCACAACAACTTTCATTGCTCACTACAACTTTTACTGCACAACAACTTTCACTGCTCATTGCCACTTTAACTGCGCAACAATTGTAACTGCTCACTACGACTTTTACTGGTTACTACAACTTTTACTGCTCACTACAACTTTAACTGCTCACTACAACTTTTACTGCTTACTACAACTTTTGCTGCTTGCTACAACTTTTACTGCTCACTACAACTTTTACTGCTCACTACAACTTTTACTGCTCACTACAACTTTTACTGCGCAACAACAACTTTCACTGCTCATTACAACTTTTACTCCAGAATAACAACTTTCATTGCTCATTGCAACTTTTACTGCGAAACAACTTTTGCTCAACAAATTCATGGATTACTTTCACTTGACATAATTTATAGCTGACTTTCGATTCATATTTCATCCTGCCATCATGACCTCATCAGCTGGAAATCTATACCTGCCAGCGTTAGTCGATCCTGCTTCTTTGAGCACAGTCTCTCAAGGGCGGATCCAGACGAAATCGTGACTGTTGCATTGCGGCGGAGCCGCTAGTAGATACCGCTAGTATGCTGTTCTTTAATATGGCAACCGATGGCCGACGCTTTGTGTTCCTCAATCCTTTGGTGTAAGTGTCGGCATGCATAAGTTTTTTGCTATGAATAGTTTTTGGATATAAATTCACTGCATAAATTTGCATTATATTATTTTTTCAAAATATTTCATCAAAGGGATTTTTTGGCAGCTTGTTACAACTTATGGGTTTTTTGCATGATTGTTTGAAGATTTTGACTCAGCTAATTTTTAATAGTTGGATTTTCAAGGATTTCGTGGCTACTTATTCATTTTATGCGGAAAATCATGTTATGACGCAAATTTTTGCTAAAACTTATTGAAGTCATTAGCATTTAAGCAGATTTTTTTCTAAAAATTTTTAAATTGGTTTTAAACTTTCTTAGTCAGACTATACCGGGTGGCCCAACAAAAGCTCGGGGCTGTCACTCAACAACATGTTTGCAGGCCTGTCATTCAAAATCCATGAGAAAATAAATCTCAAATTGTGCATTAAACAATGTCCAAAGGGCTAACTTAGAGTTTGGGATATCATCCAGTCATCTGCGATCACGCTTACCTGTCCAAAACGTAAAATTATCTTTCCCTAATTCGTGAGTATTTAAGTTAATTTGACTTTGAACAGTCATTTATTTTCTGTCAATGTTTTAACATTAAAGCAACCTGACTGCTCTAATGTTGCTTTTGGAATTTAAAAATTTTAAAAATTCGCTGATCAAACTCCGCATGACAATACAGGAGAAACCCGGTTGTTTTAAGGTCAAAACGTGGACTGGACATTGGACTGGACATGAATGGCGTTCCTTTAAATTTACTTGAATGCCCACATATGAGGGCTATTTTAATTTCTATTGTTTAAATTTCTATTGTTTAAATTTCTATTGTTTTAATTTCTATTGTTTTAATTTCTATTGTTTTAATTTCTATTGTTTTAATTTCTATTGTTTAGATTTCTATTGTTTTAATTTCTATTGTTTTAATTTCTATTGTTTTAATTTCTATTGTTTAAATTTCTATTGTTTTAATTTCTATTGTTGAACACGTTACTCTGGGATCCAGAGCCTCTAAAAAAACGAGAAAAAGAGAAGAAGAAAATAATTGAGAAAAAAATAAAAGAGAAAAAAAAATAAAAGAAAAAATAATAAAAGAGAGATAAAAAAAGAGGCACTGGACAAATCAATACGTTACCTAGTGCTGAGTTCAAGCATTAAGACCCCGTTTACACGATGCCGATAAGAAATGAATCCGATACGAAATGATATCGTATTGGCCTTCTTGTTACACGATGCCGGCATGAAAAGTGGTGTGAAAGCGATATGAAATGATATCGGATAGCTTACCTGCATGGATTCATGCCGGCATCGTGTACACACCCCAATCCGATATGATTTCATATCAGATTCGCTTAGAGGCAGAACAATATCGAAACGAGTACAAAAATTTGCATTTTCTATTGTTCGTTCAAACGAATGCGCGCCAAAACATGAGCTATTAAAGATCAATCATGGATTTTTCTCGTATTTTGTTAATAATCGGTGCTGCACCGTAGATGAATATCCTGCTAATTCTTAAGCTGTCAGCGCAAACAGGAGAAAAACTAATGCCATTTATCGGCTTCTAATGGATGCATCGTCGTATAAGACCAGAAGATCAACAAAGACAACGAAGAGACGCCCCAAACGATTTTGGGTTAGGTAAGGAAGGACCGTTACTTGGCGGAAAACTTTTTAAACAACAACTCCAGCTCGTCATCGGTCCAAGGAAAGGACGCCGGTTTTTCTTTCCACTCGTCTGTCTTGCTTTTCCTTTTGGGAGGCATAATAAATTTGTCGGTTAGTCTTGTCAAAATCGAGTGTTTTTGGCTTAGCGAATTTTTTCCTTTGTTTTGATAAGTTCGCATGCGCGAAAGTCTGTGATATCACGCACCTATTGTTTGGAGGAAGCAGAGTCGAATCGTGTAAACGGGGCAATAATTTAACCCTCTTAGCCCATGCCGGCATGGTTTTATATCGGATTCATTTCATACCGGCATCTTGTAAACGGGGTCTAAGATTCCTAAAAATTGGTTGCGCACGTGATCAAAATCGCAGAATCGCAGAAATCGTATTTGGTCTAAACAGACAAAGCGCGGCCACGCTGATGATGGCTGAGAAAACGCCAACTAAAATTTACAAAACAGTTATTTCCAACGATTCATGCTTCCAAACACAACCCGAAAACGTCACGATGAGAAATTCTCGGGGTCAACGTTGTCATCGTGTAAACTAGCTGATTTTCCTGCATCCTTTAGTTCTTCAGTTCTTTCACCTAAATATCCATGATAGCCAATAGTGGCGAAACAACTAGAACAATGTCTTTCCTTACATAATTTTTAAAAAGCTGGCGCCATGATGTAAAATGGCAGTGGTCAAAGCTCTCTCTTTTATTTTCTTTTCTCTGTTACATTTTTGTTTTTTTGAAGCCCCACTTTAACACTTTCTGTCAGATGATTTGAAAATACGTGGATGATCTCTTTGCAAGTTTCCTTAAATTCGTTGAAGATTTGAAGATAAATTGATTGATTTGATTTGTACCTTTGAGTGTTTTGCAATTGCACAGCCTTGTTGCATCATTCACGTTTTTCATTCGTTCAATGCTACAGCCACATGCAGGCGTGACTCATATCGAACGATCTAGAACGATTGAAAGGAAATCGCAGGTGAAGTGTCTGAAAAACTTTGGCAGACGATGCTTTCCTATTTGTTGAAGACAGGTGATTCGATTAATGAAGGCGATAGCCTTTGCATCATATAAAGTACGGACTAAAATGCGTTTTAAACTTGTGGCAAACGGTTTAAAATTTTCGGCATTGCAGGTGGCGAAGCTAATGTATTTTCTGATGGATTTATAAAGATGCACACATCTGAATTGCAATTTTCTAATTTTGGCATTTTCTAATTTACTGACAGTTGGGATGTCTGTCAGCATATTTTGAAGCTGTTAACTTCTTTTTTGACGAAGATGGTAATTCTGCTTTTGTTCTCGTGATAAGAAATTTCCTATAAAAAAGCTTTTCGTTTTGACTTGAAGATATCATGGGCATGGATTTATGTTGGGAATTTAACTGTCTTTGCTCCTACCCCCCCCCCCCCCCCTCAAAGCATCGCGCTTCCAAATGGCTTCAAAATCTGTTTTGTATTCCTCTTTTGCAAAATTAAAAATAAAGGACACGAGACATGTCTTCTTCAAATTATGTCTAGTTTTCACTATTCGCGTGCTACTGTCAAGAATTATTTTGGTTCCATGAGCCAAAATCTGTCTACCATTGTCTAAGTCCGCATTTTCGTTGCAGCGGGATTTCTAGTATTTTCAGAAGTTTTGAATCGCACGATCAAAATCAGACCATTTGTGGGCGTGTGGGCGCAGTTTGTAAAAATATTAACTTATCAATGAAATTTAGTTTTGAAAGATGATTGGTTGCTGCTCCGTCCGCGGTCATTAATATTAAATTAGCTCTTGGTACGACGGGGGAAGTGTCAGTGAATTTGCTGGTATATGACGTCATGATGAATCTAAAGAAATAATTATTCACGTAATTTCATGTAGATTGAAGTATACTCTACTGTCTAAGCATAAGACATTTTGTTCTTGTTAAATGTCATTAGTCTTTTGAAAATAACTATGTAGACGATCTGCTCAGATATAGATGGACGACCTATTGAGATTTTTAAGATATGTAGATGGCTGACTTTGACAAGTACCTTGCACAATTATTGGTTAACCAAGCATGTCTTCCCTTTGTTTGTCTTGGAAGTTACTCAGTGCTATCAATATCTTTCTTAGAATATTTTCGTTTCTTACACAGAAAATTCGCTCCTTTCATCAATTCTTGAACTTGTAGCCTACATTACTGAATTGCTTCATTTTATCTTTCCGGTCAACCGTTATTTACAGCTCTATTGTATTGTTATCGTTAATTTTGTTGATAACTTGCCATTAAATATTCTGGATGAAACAATCCGTGGCTAAAAATAACACAATTGATTGTTACCAGAGGGAGGGGAAAAAAAGTTAGTTTTGTTGTTGGATGTTTTTTGGAACCTTAAAACATAACATTAAATATTTAAAAGCTGATGGAAATCTTCAGACAGAGTTGCTGGTCTGTTTCGTAATGAATTTTATGAACTATTTTTCTTTCCGCCATGACTGATTGTACCTATACACGTTTTTTATAAGAAACCTTGCCAAGGCTCCACTACTGGAAGTTTCTTAATTTTGGACCATTTTTGACCAATATAACTAGTAAAAGTTTCTTAAAATTTTCTTAATTGTATATAAATAATTCCATTATTATACCTATACTCCAACTCTTTCGGAAATCGCAACCGTGTAAAAATGGTAAGGTCCTTTTTCCCCTTCTTTTCTTTTTTTCTAATCATTTTCTGTTTCCTGTTCACTTCTTCCAGTTCGGTTTTGTATGCTGTCGTTTGGATGTATTGCTTGAGGATGTGTATCATTCCATTATCGTCTTTGCAAATTCTATGAATACACACAACACAGATTTATGTGATGATAAGGAAAAGGTTGAATTGTTACAGATCACAGACAACACTAATAGAGTACCGATTAAACTGAAACACATCCTTTTCGGAATTATATAACGTCATTTACCATAGCAATTCGTGATATGTCTTTCAAATAACTACGGGGGTATTTATAAGAAATTTATCTTTTTGTGTCTTGCTTTCTGTCCAGGGACACTTTTATAAGGAACTCCAGCCTGAGATTTGTTTGGTAAAATATTTTCGTATCTCAGAAAGTATTGAGTAGAAAGTAAGTGTGCGGATGTTGAGACATGTTTTAAAGTACTTTTAAGATGTTAAAAAAAACGTATAGAAGTGTGCAAAATTAGGAAAAATCCACGATGAAAATAATAAGGAAATTATGGCTTGCTGAATTCCATTTTCTTGATTATCTTTATGTTACATTTTCATACAGTACACACTTAGTTTTTGAGAAATAATTTCGTGAGTAACTGGAACTAGTGGTCTAGTGGTTGCTGATATTGTCAAAACATCAAGGCAACCTTTTCACAAAGTGCGTATCTTTCGTGCGGGTAATCAGAATTTGTTACTTGGTCAAAAAACTTAATCCGTCGAAAAACAGTTGGGGTTGGGGAACACAGAACACGCCATTCGAATCCATGCAGACAAAATTTTTACAACCTTTATTTTCTCATTTTTCACTTTGACTGAAATTTGATAAAACAGAAATTTTTATAAGAACAATCTTTGTATGAAATACAAGGTTGATATTTAGCTTATATGGTTTTGATATCTCAGAAAATATTAGATGAAAAAGGGTGAAGGCAGCGAGGTTACGAATATGTACTATGTACCCCCGTCTTCACACAATAGTTCATCTTTTCATAGTGGACACGGATGAATGAACGACCATAAACAAAGAAGCACAAATGTGTTGCTCAGAATATTTTGAGAACACAAATAGAAAGGAGCTCCAATGTGATCGCGAATTTCATCACGATTTAAAGGTTGTTTCAAACAGCAAACATAAAAGATATATAAAACATTTAATTCATTTATGATGAGCACAGAAGAAGAAAAATTACATGAATTTTTGCAAGAGATACAACTCGAACAATTTTTTTACTTGATCGTCAGAAATTTGCATCTAACCCGAATCGCTCATTTCGATCATGTAGAAGAAATCGATTTGACAGGAATTGGCATGTCGAAGCCAGAGCAAAGAAGATTGTTTGACAATTTGAAGAAATTCAAGAAGCCTTCTATTAAACGATTTTTCAAGGTTTGTTTTAAAAGATTAATTTTTTATCAATCAATGGGCCTAAGTAAGTTTGCGTGACAAGACTACAAGAGAAAAAAGGATTCAGCCAACCAGTAAAAGTTCATAGTTCGTCATGTGCCGGTTGTTTATCTTGTATATTTGTTGACATGATGTTGAGGAAAATCCGGGCATTGTTTATAATTTTGTTTTCGAGTCTACCTTTTTGTTTAAATTAATTAAAATTGTTGTAAGTCGTTTTTGCTGATCAATTATTATTCGTTTGTTATTGTTTTTGTTGCGTAGTAGAATAAGTAAAAGATGAATGAACTGAATGATTTTTCTCACAGACCAAATTACCTTTCCTTGGTTACCAAACAAATGACAGGTGGAAAAATTCTGCAATGTGGTTGATTGTTAAGCAAATTCTTGAAAGTAAAAAAAACCGGTACAATCCTACGCTCTATTTTTGTTTTCATTGAAAATGTAAATTTGGTTTCGTCACAAGAAATTAAATTTTGAACACATTGCTTTTCTCACATGACTCGTCTTGCTTGCATTACCACATGATGGCTTGTGTTGTTACTAATCTGACTCTTATCTGTTCATGCGTCAAAACATTCACGTCAGTGGATATTTTTTCTGTTGAATTCTTAACTATTTAATGTCACAAGTTTTCCAGCAAAAAAACATCACAAGTTTTAGCAAAAAAGAGCATTTGGATTATCACTGCTCTGTGTTGTGGTCACAGGAATTGCCTGAATCATGGAAAGGATGAAAATGTCTTTTTGTGGTTTTTGTATGACAGTTCAAAAGATAACTTTCACATTAAATGAAATTGTAGTAAACAAAAAATTGAGGTGACCTTGTTAAATTTTCAATTATCATTATTGTTATTAATTACCCCCTTACAGTGTTGACATCTACTATCTTGACTGCCTTTATCTTAAACGATTGCCATTTCGAGAGAAAAAATTTATTCCCCCTTGCTGGTATTTCTTATGAAATGCTGCCCTCCTCAATTCAAACATTCTCTATCACTAACATATTTTAATTTCCTGTAAGAGTTTGAGATAGTGGATGTCAACTGCAGTACCATCAGAAGCTGTTCCAGAATGGGGGGGGGGGGGGCAAATTGTTCGCAGAAAAAAATATAACAAAGGTTTAACTAATCAATTGTTTTAATTCACCTTTGTTCTCAAAATTATTGGGTGGGGGCTACACCCCTAAGTCCCCACTTCCAATGCTATTGATCTATATTTACCATTATTATGTTATATTTGTTTCTTAATTTTCAGACTATTTAAAATGTTTTAAAATATTTTTAATTTTGCATTTGATATCATAGAAATCATTCAAAAGAGAGACTGAAAAAAGATCATCATCATCATCACCCCCAAAAGATAAAGAAGGATGTTTTGATGTTTCATCTGTAAATGATCCTGTGTTGATTGCACGAAATAACATACAACAAGGACTAAAATGTTTAATCCAGGAAAAAGAATTGGTGTTAGGTGAGTTTCTTGGAAAAGGAGCATTTGGATATGTCAGAAAAGGTGTTTGGACATCAGAGAAAGGATCAGAGGTTAGTTTTCATTTTAATATATTTTTGGAATTAGTTTACTTGAAGAATTAGTTTACTTGGTTTTGAGAAATTATTTTTTTAATTATAAATGATTTATTTTAATTTTTGGAATTACTTTGAGAAATTATTTTACTTGGTTATCGAGAAATTACTTTTTTATTTAATATTTATAATTAATTTTGATTTATTATAATAATTTATTATTATATACCTTAATGCGAGTATTCGAGATAACCAAAGTTAAATCAAAGTTGGAAGCTCTCAATGGATATACTGTACAAAAGTCAAGTGAACCAAGAGTTTGAGTTAAGCAAGTTCAGGATAGCATGGTTTAATCCTATAATATCTTCATTTTTTTATCTTTATTTATCTTGCTAATTAATCATGATTTATACCATATAAAATATCAATTAAAAAAATAATTGTAGTGATATTAGTCAGCTATCAGATTGATCATGGCAATAAGGAATTTGAAAATGAGAATAACCTTTTGATTCCATTGTTATTTTTTAGTTAAATGTTGCAGTAAAATGTCTGAAACCAAGTCATGATGAAGCAACTATATTGCTGCAAGGGGAATTCATCAAGGAAGCAAATGCAATGAGCAAGCTTGACCATCCAAACCTTATTCGACTGTATGGAATTGTTTTGACAGCACCAATGATGCTGGTATGTTATTTTATGCATATACCTAGAAGGGCGTGGAGAACTCTCATTATAGAAGGGTGTGTAATAGGAGAGTGCCGCCAGGTTGAAAACACAGGGATGGCATTAATCTAAAATTGAACAAGTGATTCAAGATTTGTGTTGCCTAGGCCTCAAAGACAACATTTCAGTTCCTTTCATACAGTACAGTAACTCAGACAGGCTACTCATTCACAGTAATGGTATAAAATATGTTGTTATAATGATAAATAATTTAAAAATGATTGGCAAACAAGATTTCCACTAATTTTTTATCAGATAATTTGATTTTTGCATATTTTTACTGGGAAAATGGGGCCCTTTAGTCATACCTCTTGATAAATATCTATTAAATTGGAAAACAAAACGGAAGACTTTATTAAATCAATACAATATTCCTAATTCAATAGAACATTTCGTATCCAAACAAATGAATCAAATATTTTCTATTTCAGGTCACATCCTTTATTTCAATCCATAAATTCTCTATTTCAGGTCACAGAGCTAGCACCAGTTGGTTCATTATTAAATCGATTGAGGAAAGAGCCAGAAAAGTTCATGATTTCAATCCTGTGCAGTTTTGTCGTTCAAATTGTCTCAGGAATGAAATATTTGGAAGTCAATCGATCTATTCATCGTGATTTAGCTGCAAGAAATATTCTCCTTGTTTCTTATGAAAAGGTAAATAAACAAAATTTTACTGATTTTGTCTTGTTCCACTCTTATGTTTTGTTCCATGTTTTAGCTCTGAGTACAACCCAGTCATTTAAAAAATCTAATTATATATAAAACAGATTCATTATAAAACAGCACTTAGGATTTAATGACATGTATATTAGAATGTGGGGATAATTACAATTTTAAAGACCAACTATTTTTAATTGTTTATTTTCCATTTTTGCAATTAAATTTTTATCATAAGAAAAGTTGTCACATTTTCTAGCTCCTTTATAATTTTTTTAATAGCATGTTAACTTAAACACATTAATTTTGATTTTGGAGCAATTTCTTATGTTTGACAATATGCTTTCTTGAATCAAGCCTGGATATCTTGAAACTAGCCTTAAAATACATACTGTAGCTTCCAGCTTTACTTCCCATTCTGACTGAAGACCTCCCGTTTTCAGTCACGACTTACTACTTTTCCAAACAAAATGGGGTTGGTTGGTTGGGAAAAAATCTCATTTCTCAGGTTGGAACCTATGAGAAAAATTTAGCCTGTATACCAGACGTTTGGTTTACCACCTGCACACAAGCTAAGGCAAATGAGTTTATGAAAACTTTGTACGGAACCGTTTTTAAACAATTTTTTATAAACTTTTGTTCAGATAAAAATTGGTGACTTTGGTTTGATGCGAGCACTGCCTTCAGATGCTGATTATTACGTAATGCAACCAACAGGCCTTGTACCATTTGCATGGTGAGTCTTGTGTTTTTTTCTTTTAAATGATCTCAATGTGTTTTAAGTTGCGTTAACTTTATTAATTTGCATATGTTTGTGTTTAACGGGATACTGTAGAATTTCTAAGGGCACTTTTCAGTTAGAACATGGCTATAAAATATTTACAAACCTTGTTCCGTTGCAGCTGTTAGATTAAGTCTTGACAATATACTTCATACTTAACTCCTAAAGACTTTACTGCCAATTTGGAGTATAGCGAAAGAGAAGAAAAATAATTACACCAAAAACCAAGTAGATGTAATGATTATGATAGTTAGATGTAACAAAAACCAAGTGTAATACCAAAATCACACTTCAAGCCAATCCAGTTTGATTTTACCGAAAGCTGCATTTATTTTTATGCCAGGTCCACAAATTCACATTCATCGAAAATGAAATAAAATTCTCTAGAGTTCAGAGTTGATATGTTGATAAAAAGTTGTTCTTTTATGTCATCCCTAAACGGAATAAAGTCCTTGTGCATACATCATATGATTCAACAAGGAAATCCAGATTAATTTTATAAATTATGCAAAGACCTACTTGGCAACGCTTAACAGTAGTTGTATTAAATCATTTGTAACTAGTTTAGTCCTTTTGACTTGAGCGTCAACTATAATAATTAATTATATTCCGTGCAGTACACAATTTTTGCTAGCCAAGATATTTTTTTTATTTTTTTTTCCCCGATTTTCTTTGGTGCACCTAGTAGTTGTATTTACAAATTGCGTAATATTTGTATTGACCTGTCATCGTCATTTGATGTATTAATTATAATTCTTTCGAATGTATTTTACCGTTACTCTCTCACTCTCTCTCTCAAAGGTGTGCCACAGAGTGCCTGAAATATCGAAGATTTTCGCATGCCAGTGACGTTTGGGCGTTTGGTGTTACTGTTTTGGAAATATTCTCTTATGGACAGGAACCATGGCCTGGCTTAAATGGGGCCGAGGTAATTTTATTTTGGTGATCATAAAGGAAAAAGGGGCATTGAGAGGTTTTTGTATTGTTGTATTGAAGCAATATTTCGTATTTTTACATTTTTATATATATGGAAAAAGGACGATCTTTATGTTTTGTCGAGGAGCACTTCATTTCTTTAAAATACCGTATAAGATGTTTTGATTAAAATTAAAATGATTTTTTCCAGAAAAAATTTGAAATAATTTTTCTGAAAGTGTACGATATTTTTAGGAGTGAAAGCCCTCTCACATTTTGTTGTTGTTTCTTTTCGCAAGAAATTCTGTTTGATTTTATTTTGAAAATTTATGACTAAATTTGCTCTCCTGTCCATATTTTAGATCTTAGAAAAAATCGATGCACCTAATTTCCTACGGCCTGAAAGACCGGATCACTGTCCATTGGAAATTTATAAAATTATGAAAAATTGTTGTTGGAATGACAATCCGGAACAAAGATCAAGTTTTGAAGTTTTAGAGAAAATGATACTAGAGGTATGATGCTGATGACCAGTCATGCGTTTTTCATTTTTAAGGAGTACCTCATTACTTTTAACTGGATTTGCCTTTATCATTTTTAAATGGAATAGTTTCGTCGAGTGACCAAGTGGTTAAGGCACTTTGTTTTGAAGCCTGTGAGACTACTGTCTGCCTGTGAGAATACTGTCTGTGAGAGCGTGGGTTCTGGACCAGCTGTCGGAACATCTAACTACAAAACCCTCAGCTGTCCATCCTTTCGTGGTCGGTAAATGAGTACCAGCTAACTCTGGGGGTAAGTGATCAAAGCTGACCAGGGGTAGGGGTAGCACTCACCCCTATCTGAAGAGATATTAGCTATGAAAGAGGAGCGTTCGGGTCACCTCCTCCGCTGCGATTGTGGCCGATCTACTTACGTAGCACTCCTGAAATGACCATGTTGCTTTACAAATTATTTATTTCGGATTTTTTAATGTAATTTCATATTTTAAATTAGTTTGGTTTGTGTGTGCTATTTCACGTGAAATAAATCTTACGAGGGATTTTCCTCTTAATTAGTAATAAATTTGGGTGTGATGGTTTAAGTGTTTATGGGATGATTTAACATTCCTGGAATGGTCACATGGCTTAAATTACAAAATTATGCAACAGGCGAACTTTTCTATTCATTTCTCATATTCTAATGTAAAGCCATCCCTTGAATTTAATAATGGCTCAGAGGAAATAGTAAATTTCGTTTGTTGTACAATATATTGTATGTTCCTGTGCATGTTATATTTGCCTGGCATTTGTTCCTTCTTCCAGCAGGTTAGCTTAAAGGCCTAAAAAAATCCCTTACCACGTTCTCACAAAATGGCGCTTGTCAGGGAAATAAA